>JBAMYA010000002.1:11770409-11783165 GCA_037176975.1 Arrhamphus sclerolepis
TGTGTGTGTGTGTGTGTGTGTGTGTATATATATATATGTATTTTTATTTTTATTTTTTTTGCAGTTGCGCTCATTGCCATACAGCCAAAGGTGCAAAATTTTCTCATAACAAATGATTGGGGGGGGAGTGTTTCTGGCATGATCATGCAAGGGCAATATTACATAACCTGCTGGGTATAATCTGTAGCAGTATGGCCTCCAATGTGAGTTAACACTCACACAAGGAGCAGAGTTGTAAACCTTAAAGCGTGTGTTCTACTAAATATAATCTGGCTTGAATAGAGTTAATTTAATTACTTAATTTTTTCGGGGTTTTTTGTTTTTAGATTCTATTTGTTTATATGACGGAGGCATTAGGCCTATTTGGAAAATTAGAAGTTACATGTTAATGTAAAAGTAATTTGAATAATGTCAGACCAGGATCATATCATATAATATATAAATAAATATTTGATTGAAAATGGCTTGTTCATTGTGAAAATAGAATAAACTTATTTATTTTAGAGGCTTTAACTGGGCCTGTCTAAAAGCAATCTGGTCAGTGTGCAGGCTGTCAGTGCTGCTGGGTATTATTAGATTATTGGGAGTGTTTTCATGTCTCAACTATATTTAAGGACATATGCTGAGGTGGAGCTACAGTTTAATTGCTAATCTACAACACTTAATGCATAGTATTTTTTTAAAAAAAAACAGATTGTTCTGGAAGAAAAAGCAGACACGTTTCCCTCAGAAAAGTAGCAAAGTGGACCAAATAGTGCTGCAGCAACCTGGTTGCCTAAGCAGGGCATTGAGGTGACCTTACAACTTGTCAGGGTGCCTTTTGTTTATAAGCCACTAATAACAGGAACTGCTTGTTTTGATACATTGTAGCCATGACTGTCTGGACGTCTGCTGTCTGTGTTTGCTGCACGTTGATTGGTCACCTATTCTAAGAGGCGTGGCTTCGCCATAACAATGCATTTCAAGGAGCATGCACGCGCCAAGCAATGTTTTCTGTCGTTTGTTAGTTAATGTCACCGTTGTTAAGCGTTTAACTGAGCTTCTTCTCTCAGGTGCAGACTGTCGTTTACAGACGGACTCTTTATGCTGTTTGTAGATTAAAAAAACAACAACAACAAAGCGTTTTTGAATACGTAGGAGTTGAAAGCGCTAAGTTAGCTGGCTAACGCTAACGAGCTAACCGCAGTTGGAGACGATATCGTCAAAGATTTTTGTCGGAAGAAACGGGAGTCAACCGGCGGTCACTTGAACCCATCATCTGCCTCAAGATGATGATCTGTTAGAGACGACCGCATACAAGGAGAACTTGATGGGACTCGACATTTCGGATGCTAAAAACATCTGCAGTCATCTTCCATCGCCGAGCTCGCAAAGTAGCCAAGAAAGTAAGATGTGGGATGTGTTCCCAAACTTATATTTTACACATCGTCGCACTGATGCTGTTCCTGAGCTGTAAACAGTGGTAAAATAGGATGTGCTGTTTTTTTATTTTATTTTTTATTTATTTGTTTTAAGAAGAAGCAAGTGCATTTCCTGAACGTGTATTAGCGTGCTAATGTTGGACAAAGCCTTAGCCTAGCTCTCCTTCAGCAGGGGACGTTACATGTTCGTTATATATCAGGACGTAGAGCTTCCCGCGACGGTGTTGTTTACGATTTTCCGCTGGGATAAAAGCAAAGCTCGGCATAATATTTATAGGAAATTGTGCAGGGGTGTTAAACTGCACGAAAGTCTTCCGTCCTGCTCGCCTGCCACATCTTTTGTTGTTGCTTTGTCTGCTGAGCACATGGCTCTCCATGTTGTTGTTCATGGAGGCTGCAGCGACCCCTGTTCAGTCCGTAGCCTTAACTGCAAGCCTGCTTTAGCGTTTTCCTAATTAATTGTAACTGTTTCAATAGGCTTTAATGATGGTTAAAGTAAGCACTTGTAAATCACTTTAGCACCAAATTTTAAAACAAAAACAGACTTCTGTGGAAAGCTAACAGAGAGATACTTGTAAAGTAAAGTACTTTGGTTTTTCTTAAAGCTAAACTGTTCTGGGATTCTAAATGGAATTCTCAAATAATGTATGTATGTATATATATATATATATATATATATATATATATACGGGATATGGCTGGGTGATATAGATTCCAATCTATATTAACATTAATTCAACATGTTAACTCTTATGATTGTGAACTTATTTTCTTAGTTTTGTTTCATTTTTTTGTCATGTTTTTGTTGGTTTATGCTAAACCTTTAAAACAGGCTTATCTTTCAAATGAAAGAGTGCATATCTTAGTGTGCTTATAGAATATATTGGAAGTGAAATGTTAATGATTCATAGTCATTTGAATATTTCAAACAGTTGAGGTAATGGACATCGGGAAAGATCATCAATTTCAGTAAATTTTGGACAGTTTCGATTGATTTTTGATGCATTTTTAATGCTTCATAAAAGACTGGAAGTAACTTTTGGCATGGAGACCTATTGTTAGCAGTTGTGTAGACAGTCATTAATAGGTTTGTAAAATGTTAATTCACATAGAGACGGTTAACATAATTCAGATGTTGTTTGACACTTTTTTTTTTCCTTGTGATTTGAAATTTGTACCCTTCCAATTAACTAAGAACTGGGCATGAAGTTGGTAAAACAAATATTAATACTAAATAAGCACTGCAGCAAAAATTAGGAAGAGATGAGGTTAGAGGCTTTACCCCTGCATCATAGCCTAAAAAATAATTTGGTGCAAAAATTGTTAGTTCTCAACTGGATTTTCACTATTCTTTGAATACAGTGGGGAAAAAAAGAATATCTAAATTACATTTTCCTTCCAAAGAGGGATCCAGTTACCTTGAGTGGTCTTTTGGGAAAATCATTATTACTATGCTGAAGATCTGATAAATGACATAGTGTGGTAACAGGCACATTTTTTATATACCATTTGGGATAGAGTGGTCCAGTGGTGTTCTCTGTTTTTTTTTTTTAATAATAATACAATAATGTACATTAATGTGAGTTGAATTAATAAATAAAAGACAAAATGAGCATTCTAGCATGAAGAAGGATTGCTAATTTGTCAGCTTGTGTGTTTTCACAGGGTTAAGACAATCAGAGGCAACATACAAGTGCCTCCATTATACGGTTTCCTTTCCCAGAGTGTGACTCGTCTGCACGACGTCACCAATGCGACCATGGGAAATAGCAGTAAATAGGCTGCCACCAACAGCCCCCTTAAACCCGAGGAGGTTCCTTGGAGAGCCTTGCAACGCCCCAGTGCATCTCAGGAGAAGGTAAAACCTCTGCCATTTCTTTTGTTTAGAGTTTGTTGTTTTTAAATAAAACATCTAGATATTTCATTGTGTAATTAAGCTGCAGGCTAAATGAAAATGCAAATGGCTCTTTGTACAGAGTAGACATGAAGAAAAAGAAGCAAAACAGGCCAAGACCCAAACATATAATGTGCACAACATGTTGTCTTATATACACAAAGAGTGGCGCATTCCACGTATAGTTCACATCTCGCCATTCTTTTTATTTACCCAGATCTGAATTGTTGAACATGATTAGTTTTATAAGAAAAAAAAATTTAAACCCAGACAGACATCTGAATTGTCAATGGAATGGCAAAAGTTAAAGATTAAATTATGGTAAATTACTTCCCACAATGCAAAGCAACCATTGACTACATATTGCAAAAGAACAAAACAAAACTGTCCATTATTATGTTATAAGTGCTCAAAATACACTAGAGATCAAACCAAATTGGTTACCAAAGTTGGCAATGTACAGATAGGGGGGGGAATGCAATTAAAAAAAAGAATACAGAGTACAGATCTCTCAGTAACTCTTGACTTCTGTGTATGCAGTAGCTAGGTAATTACTCAATTATGGGATTAAAAGGAATGCCTGCATTGTACTGAATATGGAACTCACATAATGAACTTAATCACCAGAGTAGAGGGAAGCTATGCATATCTACAGTCTGATGAGAATAATTCACAATGCTTCGACTGGTATACTGTCTTCTGTTATACCTCCTGGATGCATTGTGCGTCCAGTGAGTATTGTTCTAATTGTGTAATAATCAGCAATAGTTTTTCTTAGGCGAGTAGGAAAGTTTGGGCATCATAGTTATTTATTTGATTGAATAATCTGTAAAGTTCCTTTGAAAAGTAGATAATAAGCTTTGTCAAGTGCCAGCGTCTAGTTACTTATATTTTCATGCAATCATAGACATGTCTTCAATGTAAAACAGTTGGTGTGCTACTTAAAATTATATATTTACGCAGCACCAAGCACCTGCAACAACTACTTTTTTTTGTTAAAAATTGTCCTCAACCCAATAAGATTTTCATGAATATGGTATTTTTCAGTTTATGGAAATGCTGTGTTTCGTTCTTTTTTTTTTTTTTTTCTCCTCACTTTTTTTTTTTATGTTCAACCTCTAAGCCCGCCAGTGAGACACCAGTGGGGGAGACGAGACAGACCTGTACTGCACGCTTCCCCGGTCCAAGATGAAAATTTCCATCAGTTGCTTTTCTCCCAGCATCACCAACAGGTTCCTTTAGATGAAT
Organism: Arrhamphus sclerolepis; assembly: GCA_037176975.1. Classification (NCBI taxonomy): domain Eukaryota; kingdom Metazoa; phylum Chordata; class Actinopteri; order Beloniformes; family Hemiramphidae; genus Arrhamphus; species Arrhamphus sclerolepis. The sequence goes on from JBAMYA010000002.1 coordinate 11,774,973, forward strand.
CCAGACAGTATAGCCACACCAGCACAGCACCACGCATGCTTCACCCTGCTGCTCACCTGTCCCAGCAGAGCCCCATCATGGTGGATCTGCATGACCAGGTAACTGATCATTATGTTATTTGCTGTTTGGGCTCGGCAAATATAGGTGCATGCATATTTAATATAATCTTGAGTGTTGGTGTGCTGTTTTATTTTTAGGCAGCAGACTTTTAGGCAGATTGTGATATTACCTCTTCTCCTCCATATCTTTTCTCAAAAGATGCACCAAGGATCAGTTCCAATATCATACACTGTTACGACGGTGACGACCCATGGATTTCCCATCCACACTGGGCAGCCCCTTCCAGGGTGCAACACTCAGCAGCTCCCAGCATGCTCGGTAATGTTCAGCGGACAGCTCTCTCTGCTCTGCTGCCTTCCTCCTCCTGTGAGTTTGAAAAGGAAGAGCTTAAATGTCAGTGGCATTCATGTAGCACTCCATAACAGCTATCTGTCACTGTTCAAGACAAACAAACTGCTTGGTTTAGTATAGGGCTGGGTATCGAAAATTGATACATTTCTGGTATCTGCCAAATAGCTTTAATTCCATGAAGTACTGAAAAACTCCCATGTCGTTTGATACCTATTTTCGATACCTTCCACTCACCACCACTACTATCAAACTGCAGTATTGCGCCGGTGCCATCTGAGAACCAGTCACACCGCTCCAATTCCCTCTAATTTGGTCGTGACAAAGTGGCGCCATTTTCAAACAACCCTCAGGGAAACACGACCAGTAGAGTACATTTATCATCACTTGTCCCACGAGCGCATTCAGCAGTACGTCACCATGAGTTTTTAACAGCATCCCTCTTCATCATGGTGGTGGATTTATTCTGGGTGCAAGTTAATTTTTGCTTCATTGGACTGATGTCATCTGCTTTGTGGAGGTAAAAACTACAGACATTTGACTCAATGCTGGCTGACTGTCTGGTTCTGTGAGTAGTTGTTGCTAATGCTGCCATTAGTTTTGATTGTGTAGGCCAGATGTGAAACTCGGGACTGGATTATTGACAGTTCTTCTTTTCTGAACTTTCAGAAACTAAACTTGGAAAAGCCCGGACTGGAAAACGGGAAAAGATTCTGTTACTGGTTTACTAGTTTTGGTTCACTACATTAAGAACTTAAACTTGTTAATAAGTGAATGATTATTTATGTCTAATTGGTTGTTAACCTAACTGAAACCAAACTACACAGTATAATTTATCTGAAGTTTTCTACCATTGAGGTTCATTCTTGGCAATATGACTTCAAATCAATTTTATGATTAATTGAACATGATGACCTTGATTATTTTGAACTTGAAATGAACTTGATTATTTTTTTATTTTGTTTTATTTTTTTACTCTCATAGATCACTAACAAGGTTTTAGTTGCAGATACATCCAAGTTGCAACTATTGCTGTACATATAGTTGTGATATTTCTTTTTAAATAAGTGAAGGGAAATTGACCATTTTTAAACGATACCCAGCCCTAGTTTAGTACTGGCTAAGCAGTATACAATTTTTGTTTCTTCTTTTTTATGTGGAAATGGATATGTAATTTTAATTGCAGAAACAATCATTCTATTAGTCAGACTGGTGATATGAGAGTACTGTAATGGTGTTGTTTTCTTTCTTTATTTATTTTTATGCAGTGCATTACTTCTTATCACTACATGCTTACGGCGTGCTTTCATCATAGTTGCCTTTTTGTGAATATTTGAAGAGAAGTGCTCTGGTTGGGTAGAGTATTTATCAAAGTTTTGACGTCTTATACTTAAATTTGTGCCTGTTCTTGTTTCCTATTCCTTTCTCCTCAGCTTATACAGGCATGTACCATGCAGCATATACCTGTGTCTTATCAAGCCTTTCCACCCCTGCTCTCCAACGAGCATTTTGTATTGCACCCGACCCCATCTGCACCCCCCCACCAGCCGCCGCACCTTACTCCTTTGAGCCAATTTGTCCCTTTACAGCCTCAGCGCCCACGCATGGTGAGTCTGACACTATACACGTTTATTACTTCAGTTTAACTTGTTGGTCAGCATGCAGGTATCTGTCGGGTCTGACTGTAAACTTCTTTAACATCTTTCAGCCTCTACAGAGGGTAGAGAATGAAGTTGACCTAAGAGGGGACCAGCACCCTCTAGGCACCTTCACCTATCCTCCGTCTCATCACCCACCAGCGCTGCCTCCTTCACTGCCCCTACAGTATCTTCCTCAAGAGCCTCTGCATCAGGAGCTTCCCTTCGGAGTGGTGAGCCTTTTAGGCATTTTTTCTTTTTTTTTTTTTACCTCTGTTTTCAGGAGGAAATTGACAGAGTACTGAGCAACTTTTTAGTATGAACTATTTCACACTTATTTAGTGACATACATTCACCTCTGGAGGGTGTTCATAGCTGCAGGAGATGGGGGTAGATTTATGGGGCTTTAGTCAATGGCACGTCTCAATTAACATGAAGGCCTGGCAGTGAGAATTTTAGAGAAATCATATGAGGCCAAGACACGTCCCTGCCTTGGGTTAGGCACCTCAGCAGGGTCCTAAAAATCAGTTCGATGGGGGAATGGTGTTGACTTGGTGCTATTTGGGGGTGGTGTTAGCCGGAGGATTTTTTTTTGTCTTACTGTTTTGATGTGCCCTTTGAGTCTTCTTTTCTCATTCATATCTACCATTTCCGTGTTTTTAAACACAGCAACCAGCTCATATTCTGCCATGTTAATCTTATTGTTCTATCTTGTTGTGGTTATCTTCTTTTATTCCAATGGTGGTTAAAGAACTTGGTCCATTACGACCACTAAGTTTTATAGACTCTTACTTTGCTAAATCAACGGGCCTTCCCAGATCTGTCACTGTATTGCAAACATAAAGGCTGGAAGAATTGTCAAGGAGGTCTTTTTAAGTTCCAGCCTCTTAAGTTTTACCTGGGACCCCTGCTAATGGAAACCTGCTTCATTACATCCTCACATAGTGCTGCCCCCTAAACAGCCAAATCAGAAAGGTCTGTGCTGAAATAATTTACTTTAAGGCAAGTGTTTCTTATCAAAAAGGCTGCATATAATCATCACATCATATCACAAATTGAAATTAACCATTTAATACTTATTGAAAAAGTAATAACAACGTTGAGTTGTTATCCATTGTTTCTAAGTGCAGCTCTGTCAAAGTTGCATACCTAGAACCTTAAAGCCGTAACAACTTTTATTCAACACTTGCTGAAAATCAGTTTGTTTTCCCATAAGTTTGTGCTATAATTTTCTTTTTCTCTTTCTTTAAGCCATATCCCCATGTGTTGCCGCGGCGAGTGAATGGACAGAGATATCGACTGCAGCAGCCTCTCCCCCCTCCGCCTCCCCCTCCATCTTACTATCCAGGCTTCCTCCCTTACTTCCTGTGAGCATATGCAGTAAAGACCTCCTGTTTATGAAGTATATTAAGTGTTTGACTTGTACTCTTATTCAATGTGTGATCCATTATTTAGACGGTCATTTATTTTGTTATGTTTGAAATTTAAACCATAACTGTTCATCCATTACCTTGTGCGCTACAAACTTGTAACTTAGTACACCAAAAGTAGTATGCAAAAGCTGCATAGTATATCAGTCAAAACAGACCATCATGCAATGTAGCCTGGAGCAAACGGCTTCAGCACATTCCTTGTACTCCTTAGCTAATATCCACAGCCCGTTGCTGTCATTTTCTTGTCTGTTGAGAAATGTATCCTCATAGTAACTTATCAGAATTCTCTGTCATGGAGTGGCTAGTTCATTCATTCATTCTTAATGACTGCATTGCAGGTTATTATGTACTAACAACTGCAGTTTGTGGTAGTGTAGAGGCAAATATTAAAACCAAAAGGTTTTACAAGTAGGCAGAAATGTACCCCAAAACACCAAACTCTGTATATCTTAAATATGAATTATTTATAGTGCCCAAATTGCATCAGTAGCTATTTACTATTAAGTAATCTATATAATGTAGTGGGTGAAGTGAATAGTTTCTGGCGCACTGTTTTCTGGGTCTCAGCAACCATATAGCACACAGTGACATAAAGAAAGTAAGATTTGCATTGAGAGCATAAAAGAAATAAACAAGCTTATTTTGTGAGTGCCAGAGCACTTCTATTAATTGTTAATTCAGTGATGATACATGACCCTTTTCCTCCCTGCCTTTCAAAGACAAAGGAAGTTTATTTGTATAACACATTTCATACACAAATGCAACTCAAAGTGCCTAAAAAATAAATGGAGATTAGATGCTTATTGGCACAAGTTGTCATGACTGATCCTGTGTAGGTCATCAGGTAACGCTTCTCTTTCTGCTCAGGTCAATGCTTCCTGTGCCTCCAACAGCAGTGGGCCCAACTATCAGCCTAGATCTGGATGTGGATGATGTGGAGATGGAAAACTATGAAGTACGTGGCTTTGAAAATTCTTATTCATTGAGCTGAGCAAGATGATTTTTGATTTAGAAATCACCAATCTTGAGTCACACAAATGGCTATAAGTTAATGTTTTAATAGGCCTTATGTAATCAATTTGAGTAAGAACTAAAATAGTTTCGAGCTTTAGAAAACATACAGACTCAGGCTTTTAATCTTAGAAGTTTTCATTCTGGAACGGTCTGTGGCAATGTTAGGAGGAGATTGAAAAGTGTAATTTAATATTTAATAATTTGATAAAACTGTAATTCATCTATCCTCTCCCTTCTGGGATTAATGATGCATAATTTAATTGAAAACAATGGAAACCACTCTGTATGCCTGGGGTGGGGTGTGGGGTACTTTTAATGTAATATATCCATAAGCTATGTTGCCCCACATGGCCTCTTTGGAGACCTGAATTGTTTTGAGCTCAGCTAACCATTCAAGGGGACTAAATAAATGGTAGTGCCTGGACCTACAGGACAGAGATGATGCTTTGGCACCTCACATAAAGTGTGTTTGCAGGATATGGAGGAATAAATAGAAGAGGATGCGGGGATTTTTATTTATTTATTTTTTTGTGAGTAATGCACACAGTATGTAAATTACTTGTGGAGACTAGACATCAGTTGAGTGGGTGGTCCTGTCTGTTGGACCCCCAACACATTTTCTTCACACTTCTTAATGTGGCCGTGTGTGGCTCCAACAGACTCGTGTGGATCAAATGATTAGATCTCCACGCATCAAGGTTGCATTTACAATTGCACTCAGACCTGTCTACTTGGGATCAGAAAATCAGTTATGCATGTTCATACCAGATGTGAATGAGCGTAGTCTAGTCAAACACTTGAATTCACAGGAAATGAAGGCTGTCATGTAAAAGTTGAAAGAAACACAATAATTCTTGTTTATTCCATTCTTCTCTCAACATTCACTCTATTGTCCCTCTAAGATTAAATGTTCTAACAGAATCCAACACTTTATCTCTCTTCTCTCAAGGCATTACTGAATTTGGCAGAGAGGTTAGGTGAAGCCAAACCACGTGGACTGACAAAAGCAGATATAGAGCAACTTCCATCCTACAGATTCAACTCAGAGAATCACCTATCTGAACAAACGCTGTAAGCCTCCCTTCACTCTGTTTTAGCCTGTTTCTTGTACAGGTAGCCAACATCCTGGTAACTTATTTCCTTCTTCCCCACAGGTGTGTTGTGTGCTTTAGTGACTTTGAGAGCAGGCAGCTACTTCGGGTATTACCTTGTAACCACGAATTCCACGCAAAGTGTGTTGATAAATGGTTAAAGGTAAGTTGCTATCACTGAAATTAATCTATTCAGGAAAGTTCATTTCAAATAAACAGAAGTAGCGGTTTCTGCTTTTTACACATAACGTTTCCACTTGCTTTCCAGACCAATCGCACATGTCCTATTTGCCGAGCTGATGCCTCGGACGTACACCGTGAGGTGGAGTGAGAACAGTCTCCGAGTGCTGAACTGGAAATCCAGACACACCAGAGCCTGTCTCAAAGCCAGGGACAGCTGCCACCTAACCTGCGTCCTCCAGTAAATATAGCTTAACAAACCCACTACTCCTGCCCCTCCCTAAACAATAAGCAATCCAGGATTTTTTTTCTGGAACGTGTTGTACCACTGCTGTGCTTCATTGTCCGAGTGTCATGAAATCCACTGCCTACTGCAGCCTATAGCCAGAGTTCTGGGATCTCCAGCCAGTTCTTTCTCTGCCCCCTTGTTGCAGATTCCAAAGATTTCTCCTTACACTGCATTATTTGCTGCTTTTGTTTACAGGGTTTCATTTATATTTAGAGGATTTGGTTGTGGTGTTCATGAAAAGTGGGAGTCCTGCATTGGAGGAGATAAGTCGGAAGCCTGGAGGATGATAGGCTTGGACACCTTGTGCAATTAGCAGAAAACAAATAGGAGTACTTCGGAGTGGGTATCTGTGTTTGGAGGCTATGCCTACCCATCATAGGTGCATGTTTGTGTAGTTGTTGGGTAAAGCAACTTGTTAATAATGTATTTTCTGCAATAATGTATTGATCCTTTTAAACAGTTTTACCCCTTATTTGTTTTAACTTGCCAATGCTATTGTGAAAGTGTGACTTGCTGTGGTTACATGCAGATTCTGTTAAGCCTGAGGTTATGGACTGCAAGTGATGGGACATGCAGCTGCAGGCTATCCTTTAGCCCGGATAATCCACTCTGGAACACAGATCTGCACAAAGCAGTCATGGATTAATGGACTGCGCCTTTTTGAGGTTATCTGGCATAACTGCACAAGTGCTACATCACCTTCTCTGTCAGCGTTGTTCCTCTGGCGTGCGCGCGCGTGTGTGTGCATATTGTGTGTGCGTATGTTTGTCCTGTTCACAGAGCCAATGCATTGTGTAACCACTGGATACAGGGCAGCATGCTAGAATTTGCATGAACTGTTGATTCAGACTAGCAATATTTTAATCAAGCATCGCCACCAAAATTATCCAATTTTAAGAAAAAGAACAAAGAAGTATACTAAAAGAACTGCTTGCTCACTCTGAAAGCGCCAAGAGGGAAGACTAGCATGTGGTTTCACCCTGACTGTGTTTAAGAATGGGAGACCTCATCTTAAGTTTTTTGCTGATGCCATAGAGCTGTGGAGGCCTGTGCAGAAAGCAATATGTGCAGTGAGTGGTGAGTTTTAAATGAACATTTTCTTCCCCTTTTTTGGAAGACTTGGGCTTTTTATTTCTTTGATTGTGAGCCAAATTCAATATACATATATAGCCTACTGTTAAAATTTCAAATCTGCCTTTTTATGACCTTGACAAGCACAAACCTGTTACTAATTCTGAGAATACTTTGTCATTTCCACTTGTTTGAAACTTTTTTCTTTTTTTTTTTGAAAAGGTTTATTTATTGGTTTTATCCTTGAGAGAGAGTTCTTTAAAGGAAACAGTTGGAGCATTAACAACTTTTGGGTAAGGTGCGTTATGATACGCCAGTTTGGTCAGGTCAACTTTCTATTCATGGTAATGGTGTTGTAAAAGAGAAACTGTATGTCTTGCTTAGTATGAATGCTTTTAGATGAACGTTTGAAGACAGAAGAATGTTGAAAACCCTCGTAGAAGTTACTGGTGACGCTCCACATAACACCAGCTGTCTGTATTCTGTGGTGATGAGATCCGGCTTGGAGTGATACAGAGCTGGAGTGTTCAGTAGTGCAGAAACACTGTAAGACTTCTCGTCCCCTGCTTGTGTTGACACTAGAAAAAAAAAAAGATTTATTTGGGGTGGGAGGGGAAAGAGCAACATGAACTTTGCTTTGGATTCACGCTCTTCTTTTAACTGCCCCAGTAAGCACTAACAGGCAGTTGTAACCTTTGCTTTGATGTGTAAAAAGGCATCTTGCCTTTTTCTTTGCTTTAGTTAAGTGAATGTGAGTCTTTGACGTGTGCCACCTTCAAGAGAAAAAAAAAAAAAGAAGCCATTTAATGAGTTAAACCCACAGCTTTGAGAATTAACCTATGTGTACATATCTATTCGCTGGCATATATTGTAAGTTTTTAAGAAAAAAAAATCACTCAGGGCCTCTCGGTATATAAAAATGAAGGAGAACAGTCCATTTCAAATGGAAAGGATGCCATGAAAAGGGTATATCTGAATTTACTTTGGTCGTTTGCCTCAGACCATAAATGATTTAATGTAATCAATTATAGTATTCCGTTTTGTCTGAAATAGTAGATATTACTCTGTTT
>JBAMYA010000002.1:11783199-11797027 GCA_037176975.1 Arrhamphus sclerolepis
CAGTAAATATGTTATTAATATTCACTGAAAAGAGGCAATGTACACTGCAACTCATTACAAGTGTAATATTCAAGCCTGTTTGACTTTTGTTCATGTACTCAGACCATATGTTCAGACACGGCGGTTGTGATCCCATCTCTAAATGTGCCACCGTGCACACTAGCCTACCTAATTCACTCCTAAATTGACAGAGGTGTATGCATGACTTAAAAAAAAAAGATAAAAAAAAAATAATAATAAAGAAAGGAAAAAAAGTAAAACAAGTGTGATATAGTGCAGGATATCTTAAGATCTGGCGGGGACCTATTTAATGGTGCACAATATGCATGCTTGTCAACCAGATCCCAACTGATTTCTTTTATTTTTTCTTTTATTTTCTTTTATTTTAGCTCTAGTTGGCTTTGGGTTCTGGGAGTTTGGATCTTAATGCTCAGCTGATAACTGCCATGCATTGTACTGCACACATTTGTAATAGAACTGAATGACTACAAGATTTTATTGCGCTAACTTCATTTTATAGGAAAAAAGAAAAAAAAAAACAAACAAACTGGTCAAGCCAGAAATTCTTACATACATTGTGTTACTGTTATTGCCCTAACGACTGAAAATTACATGCTCTGAATCTACTGTAGTCTATCAAAAGCCATAGTGAAAAGGTGCTAGATGTTCTGCTTTTAGGTATGAAAACTCACTTGCGTGAATGCAATAGTTTGTCATGGATCTCATGTATTCTTAAAGCATGTTATACCAATACCCCTAAACAATGTCAGTGAAAATCTATATAGTTTAAGGGATTAAAAAAAAAAAAAAAGAGAAAAAAAGAATAAAAGTGTTGTCATACTTATTTCAGTGTAGTACTGTATCTGCCTATCAGGCTCTTGCTCTGAGTGTATAAATATCTTAAAGTGTATTGTTCACATATAGATACCTTAATTCATGTTAATGTTAGCACTATTCCTTTTGGAATAAATATTTAATTGACAATATCCAGCTACCCTGTTAAATAAAAAGAAATTCCCATTAAGGCCTAGGTAATGAGCTAATTTTTAATGACGACTGAGAATAGAGTCTTGTAGTCTTTCTGTTAAGTTAATGAATAATCTCACAGCCTGTGTGGTGCAAAAGTTTTCCAATAAGCAGCTAAAAGTTTATTTAGGGTTTGTGATTGATTGCTCCGTAGATGCCATTTCTTGTTTACCAATGATTTGTGTTTTGTTCTTTTTTTTTTTTTTCTCCCGCTGTGGTGGGATAGTGGTTTACTGTTCTTACTCTCCTTGGCCTCCAGGGGTCCTTGCCTGAACGCCAGACTACCCACCCACCAACAGAGCCAGGGGCATGTGTTCTGTGTTAGGCAGATGTTTTGCTTTGGTACTTGCACATTTACAGTTACCTCATTTTTTCCATGTTTGTATTGGGGGGTGGGGGAGGGGAGAAAACAACTAATATATATTATATATAGGAAATGGTTGTTATTAATGTTATAATTTTTCATTCCATTGGAATCATATTGTTTGTAGCATTTAACATAACTAGTTAGTGTATTCTATATACACATCTGTATACTGTTTGAAAATTTTTAAGATTTGTACTTTTTTTAAATGAAAGTTGCTAGTTATGCTTTACCAAGTAGTGCAATCATATTTTTTTTTTAATTGTGGCTGATTTGAGAGGGTTGTTCACTAATAAATGTATGATGTATACCAATATGACACTGGTCTCATTCAAGTTGCTTCTACAAAATTAAATGTGCTGTTTTTCAAATGTCATTCAAGTTAAAACATTTCTCATATCAGATCTAAGGTATATAATTTATCTAAATTACTTATTCCTCAAACAAACCTGACCTGAGAACAGAGGGGAGGGATAAAACATGCAAGTGTGGTCCAGTCTCAATAAACCCAGATTTTTAAAATGTTTTTAATTTTAATAGTTGGAAAATTACATCTTTATGTGAGCCCATCCAGATGTTACAGGCAAAACAGGCATCTATAAGTAACCACAGGCACACTATGGGCAGACTTGTACGATACTAGATAAAGCCACATGTAAAAGCTGTGGCCTGTTGAACATTGTATGTTTGACCTTCATGAGCTTGAGGCAGTCTGCTTTACATAGTGACAAACCTGCATTTGGTCATTTTATGACACAGATAAGTCAAAAAAAATAAAAACAATAAGTAAGGTCAATTTGGGAATTTTAAATATTTAACTTATGTACAGATAAATGGCTCATTTAAAACAGGGTTCCCATATTATGTCCAAATCCACCATCCTGCTCCCTGAAGAACATTTCTCTCCACTTTCACATGGATGAAACACAGCAGAACCAAACTCATTTTTGAACACTTTCGTTGTGCTTGTTAATTCTGGGCAGAACATATGATTTAAAGAAAACAGTGTGTTGAATTCAGAAAAAGGGAACAATTAGGGGGAGGGGAGGGCATTCACTTCATCATAGAAATTCATATTTCTCCATGCAGTGTCTGGTATGTGAGCGAGTATTAATATGCGTCTTCCCCAGCTGACCAGACAACTAATTTAGGATATGGTTCTGAACAAAGTTGTGCTACTGCTTCAGTTCATTTCAGCAGCAGATTAATCCATTGCTGCAGTAGTTACTAATGAAGAACAAGAATTAATTGGTAGCTAATACAAACCATGGAAAACAAACTTCTTCCACATAGATATAAAGAAGAGCTCAAGGAAGGACTTCAAGAAATATTTATTTGATAAAATTCAAGACTTTCCAGGCTATTGGGAACCCTGTAAACACAACAGAACAAGGACCAGATGCTGGGTGGGTTAATTTATCCAGGTTAAGATTTTATCTGAATGATCCCTTATTCATAATGGCCATTTAACAAAATACGAAAAACAGAAAAGAAAAAAAAAAAAGGTGGGAGAGTGTCACGGGGAAAATGTATTTCCACGTTGAAGAGGTACGTCAACTATTAATCGTCCGTTAGGTCCTGAACAAAAAGGACCTCGGAGCGGCTGAGTCCCGCCTCTTTCAGTGTAGGTGGGTTGGGCTGCTCTTCAGTTGGAAGGCAGGGCAGGACTCGGCGAGGGAAGTTTGTAACTATCTGAAACTTCTCTGGAGTCTCTTTCAAAGAGAAAAGGAAGTCGTATATTACCTGTGAAGGGGGAACAAGACAAGAATAAGCAAACAACTGAAAGTAGCAGATAGAAATACTATATGCATTTTAAAGGAGACATAGAATCAAAATCCATTTTTACCTTGTCTTTGTTGAATAACGATAGTCTACCCGCATTCAAAAACATGATTAATACTAGACACAATGAACATCTCTTGTTTCATTGAAATTCCTCCTTTAGAAATGTTTGCAAGAAATTGGGCCAATCTGAACAACAGATACAAATGACGTAAAATGTATCTCACTCCCCCCTGTTGTTCTGTCCAAACCTGACCTGGCCCGGCCCCGAGTTCAGACCGGGTATAAGGCTGTGATTTCAGACCCAAACTCAGGCCGGGTCGGTCTGGACTTTGGACAGAATGTACACAATCTCAGTTCAGGTCAGGACAGATTCTTTTTAGGCCCGATCTAAACTCTGTGTTGGCCATAGCTGCAGAAATTTGCTCTGTCCATCTTCTGAAGCCAGCAAAGCTTCCTTTGAGTGGCAGTAAAGGCAGCCAATCAGTGTCAAGTGCTTGTATTTCTATTGAGGTTGCCAGTTCAGCCCAAAAGGACGCCAAATAGGCATAAAACTACACGTTTAAAATCCCCCATCTAACATAGCTTTCTGAAAGAGGTTTTTAGGAAACTTCTGAGGCATTACAGACAAAAACCAAAACGTTGTTGTCTATATAATCACATCAAAGAATAAGGATAAATACCCCCATTCAACCATGTCACCTTTAAGTGAGCATCTGAAAATGTGATCTTACCATAACATGGAGGCTCTGATCATACATATGTATTTATTTTTAAGGGCATCCCTTGAGGGAACCTGACATCTAACTGAATTTCAATGACAAAAGTCAAATATCAAATTTCAAAGTTTTCAGCAAGTGTGGTCGCAATAAAAGTGGTACTCACTGTCAGAGACTGGCTGAACAGGAATCGTCTCTCTACTCGTGTATCATTGGGCAGCTTAAACACTATTTTGACACTTTCTGGATCATCTGCGGGGGGCTCCGGAGGAAGACACTCAGACTTTCTCTCCTTCTCCTCTTCCAGTGTCTGGATACATAACAACCAACAAGATGGATCATAAATTGAAAGGATTTTATCTTTATTTGGAGACCATTGCCCAGTTAAGGTGCCCAGTTTACTGACTGGCGTTCAGTCAGTAAAACTTAAGTGAAACATAAAATTCACCCTTCGTCTCCGCTCCTCAGCAAGAGCACTCTGTCGGACCTTCTCCTCCTCTTGTCTCCGTTGCTCCTGCTCCTCCCTTTTCTTTCTCTCTTTTTCCTGGTCTGCACGGAGGGAGGCAAGATAGGCCTCATCCTGCTGCTGCCTGAGCACTTGGGTCTGGTTTCTCTCCTCCCTGAAACAAAAGGCTTTAGTTTTTACTTGTCTTAAACTTTTTTTTTTTTTTTTTAACCCAAGGAACCACTTTTGATTTGTTTACTTTTATTTGTGGAGAGCAGAAGGGTTGTTACATATGTTCAAGATCACACATAGGTTTATTTCTTTAAGCTTGTACTTTACTTCCTTTATATTTTGGGGGAAAAAAATGTCTAAAGCATTTTTTTTTAAGTACAATCAACAGGAAAAGCAAGAACATGGGAAGGGGAACCTAAGTGAATTGTGAAGTGAACTGAAATGCTTTTGATTTATGAAGGCAATAAATAAAGACGTGCCATCTTTAGTTCCACCTTTTACTTCTTATAATGACTGACATACATGACCCACAAAGCTTCTCATACCCAAACTGCAACAACAAAGCTATTTACACAGCGACCCAGCCCAGACTCATGAACATGTGCATGCGGCAATTCTCAAATCTCCTCAGAGCTCAGGAAGAAGAGTGTGAGATTAGTTTCTCATGACTGCTGGGCATTTAAGCTCTCAATGTCTGTGCTACTGTAAGCAGCAATCAATATGTCTGCCCACCCAGTGTTTCCTCTACATTCACATTACACTAAGCCGCCACAAGGCCACACCACCTATCGTCTTTGCTCCCTCACTACTCTTCCTTCATTGCACAAGAAGCTAGTTTGATGGTATTTAATGGAAATGATGAGAATGAGGGGGAACTGAGCAGGATGGGACAGTCATGATACTATCACATCATGTAAAGGCCTGCTAAATGTCACGAGATGTACTGATTTCGTGTACCGTTCCAGGCGCTCTGACATCAGATATGTTTGATTGGCTTCCATGATGAAGGTGAGCTGATTGATGAGGTCTTCTGGCTGAATGAGACCCTCGAGCCTGCCCACCACTGTCATCTTGCGGTCTTTCAGCATGATCATGGCCAGGAATGGGTAGGTGTTCTCCCGCAATGCTTGAGACACTAACAATCCAAACAAATGAAACAATTAAAATATATTGTCAAATCTGAGTACTTTCTTTCAAAAGCACATCTACATGTTGTTAGTTTTCTTTTAAAGTTATTGCTACTGTCTTTTTTTTTTCCAACAGCTCCAGGCAATATTTCTCATTCATAATATTTAATATTCAATTTTAGTTATCACACAAAATATAAATACACAACATTCTCACTGTAAAACACAAACATGGGAATCCAACAGTGTCTGCATGTGTTAAGAATGTTACGGGTTGTTGTGATTTTAAATGTTTTGTTGTAGATTATGATTCAGATAACTGGCTGCTAGATTCCTGCTCATTCGTTTCTGGAATCAAGAAATGGCCAGCAAGTCATTTTTTCATTTATATTTTGTTCAGTGCACTTTAAGTTACCCTGCATGTGAGTGAAACAAACTCATGACACTCTGAGACGTTCAATGGACAGAAAATGAATAATAATAATGATCATACCTCTAAAGCCCTCAGGCTTGCTGGTTGAACATGCCCAAAAGAGCATCCGCGTGTTGATGAAGGTAGTGACTTCTTCTGTACATAACGTAGAGCTAAGAAGCAACACATCAGAGGCGTAAAACAAACTTCTACTGTAACAACCTTTCTATTAGTAACATGGTTATAAACCAACACACACAGTGGTAAGGTGTAAATATTTTCACAAAGCAGGGATTTTACACGCCATTAAAACATGCAACAAAATCCAAGCGGACTGAACCTCTATTGCAACTGTATGACGACTAACGATTCGGGAAATACTGCAACACTCAAGTGACACTGACACAAATAATTTACCGGCAAAACTCGTCTGTGTCTTGATGATCCTCCCCATGAAGGTACACTAATAAGTAGCGGAGCTCTCGTTTGGCATCATTCAGTGCCTACATGATACAGTAAACAAAGACAAGGCAATATAAACTATTTTAGTTCCTACAATGTTAAATTTATACCAAACATAAATGTAGAAAAAATAATTAAAAGTCTATTTGTAATCTTGATGCTTATAAACTCACCTGGCTGTATGTTCCCTGGTAAAACACGGGGTGTGACCGACCATATTTCTCATCAAAACTGTGAATGAAAGACACAACATCGCCGACAGGGTCTGTCACACGTCCACGAGGATCCGGCCTGATGAACCGCAGGGCAAACCTTGGGAAGGGAAAAAAAAACAAACAAACAACAGTCAATTTCCTTCATGCATCAAGGAAAAGACAAGCATCAGTGTATGTTAATTACCTGAATATGTCCAGAAGTGTGTAATATGTAAATCTGAATGGTAGCATTATCAAGTAGTAACTCCATCCTAGTAATCCCTGAAAAACAGCACAATGTATAAAATTACAACTTACTCAGCAGAAAAAGCAGAAGGAAACAGGTTCCAGGATTTTTTTTAATGTATTATAAAAATACAATGAAAAATTGAGGAGAAATTCTCTTAGCCTGGCCAGCCACCCTCATTTTACTCTTTAATACAAAGAATTTATCTGGTTCCTCTGGATTCAACTCTGGTTTCCAGCAGACACTACCAAAGCATGCAGAAGAACTTAATAAGAATGTCAGTGAATGACTTGTCAGTTTGGGGTAAAAACTTGATTGTGGTCAACACTATCTCTTGGTCGCTCCTATATGATTCATCATATAAAGTCCGCCCCCACCTCATTGCGACTGGTTCAGTACTTTCTGTACCAGTGGAAATGGTTGTGAAGAGGTGTCCCACTGATTGGATTGCAAGAGAGATTTTTTTTCTCAAAGAGAATGGGTATGGCTGGCCAGGCTACTTTTATAAAAGTGATTTCAGAGTAATATATAGTCACATTGTTATGAAAGAACTAGATGGAGTAAAATCCTTTACAATTCCTTTAAAATCCTTTGGATCAAGCCCAAACAAGAATTTACTAGAGTATTGTAACTGGAATGCAGCTATTTTAAAAAGTCGTCTAAAACAGACCAACCCTGGGTTGTGGCCTTGAGACGATGTAACTATATACTCTATGGTCTGCTGTATTGACTTGAAGTGGTCTGGATGGTGGCGGGTTAAACACACTGGGAACTCCTTCCTGCTCATTGAGTCTGTCTTGCACTGCAGCCTGAAACACACACATTCATGTCATTCTTAAGTCTTTATATAAACCAAAAACAAAGATCAGCTGATGAATCAAAGCAAGCCAGCAGAGTTGACATAATCCAGATATGGAGATAAATGTGATACAGCCTAAATAAACATGTCTCTCTTTACCTCTATGTTCCAATTATGCTGCTCTAATGTTCGACGGCATTGGTCCATTGATTCCAAACCAGTTAAGTCCTGTTAGAAATGAACAGAAAGTTACACAGAGGCTCCCTAGTTACTCATGACACTGGAAAATCTTGTTTAAAATTTCTGTTGACAACTGCCAGTCTGCAGTGACCTGTGTTAACACCAGATCTTGTATCTGTGAGGGATTCCACTGATTTTTTTCCCCCCACCTCTTTCATTTTTAGTCTCATGATAGGGATTACCAAACATAACAGATCATTTTATGCTTAGATCTGCTTGAACCACATTAACAACTCATCCTGACAGTGTTGCTCAACAGTCAACAAAATAAATTACCTACATGCAGGGCTCAAAAATGCAGGTGAAATTTTATCAGTGCAACTTCAAAAATATTTCTGGATAAGTGCCTGATGTGAGCTTGTCATAACTATTCTAACCAATCACGTCAGCTTGAAATTCCTACGTTTAATGTTGGTTTCAGATCAATTAACATCAGCCTTCTATCACTCCTTCTTCATTGCCATATGACATGGAGAACAAGAGGGTGTAATGAAAAAACTTTTTTGGCCATTGTCTCTAAAAACAAAAATAAAATGCAACTGCCAAACTACTTGGTGGTGGCAGAGTTGTGATGTTAATGATGAACGTGGTAGATGTGGATAAAGCACCAGCAGCAAAGCTGAAGAGTTCAAATGGAGTACCTGAAGGAGTTTGAATAGCTCTGTTATGACACTTATTTAATGTGTTCATCAGGCCTCATTCATGAAATGTGAGCAGAACTGATTTTTGTGTTAACTGTGAGCATAATAAAATTTGCACATTTTGGCATTCATGAAAATGTTAGACGTTCTGAACACTTCATAGCTATGAACAAAATCTACTCCAGCCTCTGACCATGTGTACAGCACACATAAATATCACTGTCATTCTCAGACTTTACAATGTTAAAGTCTTATACAGAGTCTTTCAGAACACGCAGATACTTTTGAAACACATTTTTTAAACATGAGAATATGTTTGAAAGAAAACATCTAAGCTTCAGATTGTTATTAAAGTGTCAGTAAGTTATTTCAATGGACTTGATAAACGGACAGACACCCACACAGTGACTCAGGCCGTTAGAGAATATCAATGGTGTCATCAAGTCGTCGTGGATTCCTGATAGTTTTCTCAAATAGTAGAGACAATGTAGCTGTTGCGGAGAGTTTTTCTGATATAGAAAAATACTTTCTTTAAAAAAAAAAAAAATCCAAAATCAGAAATTTTCGCTTCACTACTCTTGGATATTTTGTTGGACAGAAGATATGACATTATGGACACTCGGTCTCACAGGGGACAGATGAGCCATGGTATGTCTCACCAGGAACATTTCAAAAGCAGAGGAACTTGCCAGTGCTTCCTCCTCAGGCCTGATTTTACCCAAAAGTTTCCTGATCAGACCTTATATTGCGCTGTCAAGCTGCAGAGAAGACAGAATGTCCAGTAGCTTTATCTGTGTGCACTTTTATCAATGACAGTATATTAGTTTTTCAGTGTTTTGATTTATATTTATGTTGGCTTTGTATTTGAATTAGATGCGTTTATTAAATATAACTGTTAAATTGTAAAGGCTGCCTATCCAACCTGTGTGAAATATTTTTGGAGCATGTGGAGGCATCGTATTTAACAACATTTGAAAAAGTCATTATCATGCCATGATGAGATAGGTCACATAATTTGGTATAACTGGGACTCAAACAGTCATTAGGAATGTTGAAAACTCGATACTTGACTTTACTCGCTGCTGTGCTGATGTGTAACATTCAAATGTACGTGACTAAGCAAAAATAGGGGAAAGATTTATACACTAATCTTTAAACACAAACATAATGACGTTAAATGTCAAGTGAAGCGTTTCCAACAGTTAGCTTACAAACTGGTGAGATATACCAGAGCACAGAAAAGAAAAATAATTATTAGTTAAACAAGTCATGCTTTTACACTGTCCCACATTGATTTTACACAGCTAAAACAATGAAACTCGAGTTTCAGCTTGAGGATGACAGCTGTGCTAATGTTTCAGCAGGGAGGGTCGGATGAGATCTGGTCTCGTGTGAAATTACATAAAAGTCGCAGTTCGGGTGATACTGGTCCACAGAGCAGTGCTGGATACGTGACTGCGAGAAACACACGACAAAACGTTTCTCTTTTGAGTCCACCACTGACCCCGCAACTCCGCCGACTAGTCGACTAGCCTAGCCCGTCCTGGTTAGCGGCGCTAGCGGCAGCTCTGAGTCCAGCTGGAGGACCAGAGATCTGCCCAAGTTGACTCTGCAAAAAAAAGGCTTCACACACAGGAGGCTCGACGTGCTGACGGCGGTTTACCAACAGCATCAACGCATGGACATACGAAGCTTCAGACGGATGGATGTTAATGCGGAACTTAAGAGTTGTCTACCTGAAACTGGAGGAGTTTTTCGGTCTGAGCCTGGGATAATTCTGGCTCCTCTGGCGCCGCCATCTTACCTCGCCAATCATCTACCAAGGCGTAGCAACGTCAACTGTCTTTTCCTGAGGCTGTGCCGTCATGGGCGGCGGGCGCTGCCGCCCCCTGGCGGTTTGGATGTCGAGGACTCTCGCAGCAGCGACTTCTGTTCCGATCCGACGCCGAAATATAAAAGGACCAATCGATACCGATCTTCTTAAAAATAAATTTAATTAAATGAAAAATATGTATATTGTTGGTTATACAAGAAGGTAGTTTACTTGTCATTTTTACACTGCCGTTCCATAAAAAAGGTTAAGATTCCAAAACGCATATTTTAAGTTGAAAGAAACAGCACCATCTAGCGGTGGAAGATTTTCCACATCAAATAAATGTGGTATTGTTGAAAACACCCCATTACAAATAAAAATCATAATTCCACATTAAAACTCAGATATTAAGAGAAAAATGTAGGCTGAGCATTTCAGTTTAATTACTTGTTTGATCCATCTGACCAATATTTAACTATATATGACTTTATCAGATTTTTAAAGGTTTTAATTAAGGCAACTGGACCTTTTTGTTTTTTTTAAGAATAAGAATTCCTTCAGCAACAGAAAGTGAAAAAAGAACCAAAATAATAAAATAATATACACTAAATAAAAAATATATAACGTATATACAAATGTGTGTATATATATATATATGTACCATTGCACATTATGTCTGGTTGATATATTATTGTAGATGATTTTTTTTTTGCACACAGATGAGACGTTTGTCTTAGTGACTGTGTAGTCTAATGGGAGCTCTCTTTTTTGTCCCTGAGCAAAGAAAAACGAAGTTTAGTTACCATAATCTGGGCTGAGTGGTATAACCTCAAATAAATATCACCATTATTGATCATTTTAAGATCAGATGAGATTTCTATTCACACCACTTGCGGGGAAAAGTGAAACTCATAAATGAGCAGACTAAAGATAAAGAGCTAAACCAAATAAGTTAATCTGTACAAAAGCAGGTAAAAAGTACATGAGAAAATAAATGTCTGTTTGGATGAATTACCCAGCCCCAATTAAGTCTAAAACAGCACTTTATTAGTGCAGTAAAAATGAACCAAGGTGTGTCTAACATGTAACCGTTACTTTGGTTTCATTAAATGAGTTATTGGGGAAATGAGATGTAAAAGGTTCATAATTACAAAGTCCATTATTTATCCTTGAAACAGACACTTCTTTATTTTTGCCATTGCATTTTAAGATAAGACACTTTGTATTCATTAAAAAGTCAGTGACCCAAATATCTTTAATTCATTGGAGACACTTGATGGAATCATTTGTATCCTTTCTCTGTATTTTCCACTATTCTCACTTGAAAAAGCAAAAGGGAAGTTGTATCTAAATATATTTACTGTTACTTATCTGCACAAGCACGCATAACAAAAGCGTCATTCTTTCCATCACAAATTCTAGTCATTCCTTTTTCCTTTCTGAAATACTGGGGGGGAAAAAAACAACTTTAATTCCCGCACAAACCAACAATGCATATTTGTGAAAATAAATTTATTTGTGTATGTTGTGATTGATGAGTTCCACAAATATCTCAAACTGCAAATAATAATCCAGTGAATTTACAAGTTCATTTTAGAGATTATTTAACAAACAAAGTGGAACCATGATCATTTCTTTTTTTTTTTTATTTAAAACACATTGTGCACAATGTAATCAGAGAATTGTGAAAGTCACACCAGAGCATAGGGGTGTTTTGAGTTGTCCCACATTACTTTTTCCCCTCAACCATAATGATGTGATACCCAAACTTTGTCTTGACAGGCGGGTCTGTGTAGACAGGCTTATCCATGGTACTGACAGGTAGTGCGAACGCTGCCTCCTGGAAAGGTCCAACCATCGATCCTCGTGTCATCCAACCCAGATCACCCTGTCGTGGAAATGAGATTTATGAGCAATAAGTGAGGCAGAGGCTCTGCCGCATCTTAAACATCCCAATAGGTCAAAAATGTATTCAATGTTCCCTAGTAACATCTGAAGTTCCTCAGAAGCCGAAAGCGGCAGTGTGAGGGCGCACGTTTGAACACGCAGGAGAGGAGAGATGGTGCCGTGACAAATAGCACAGCTGTGACTGATAAGCCTGAACTTCAAGAAAAAATTTCATCATCTATAACATGTCAGTTTGAAACTTGCTAGCTATACTCATCAACTGAAGCTTTGAACATTTTACAGCTTATGGTTACAAATATAGAAACTTCACTGTGCCGTTTTCATTCTTTCCATTGCAGGCAGAACACATTGTTAATTTCAGCTGGGATCAGTCTGAGTCAAGATGAAAGAGTGAAGGTTGTGAGTAAAAGAGAAACCTAGACAAGGAAATTGAACACGACTGCGTGTGCTTACTCCTTGTCTGGCTTTGTCTTCGCTGTATTGTGATGCTACTTCACTGAAACGGACTCCGGCCTTCAGCTTCTCCATTGCCTCCATGCATTTTCCATGTTTCCTTAGCTTAACTTCCTGTTTTATTTTGAAGGTCTGTCTTTGTCTTCTTAGAATCTGTTACTTTCCTGATCCTCATCTCCCAGATTGTTGTGCAGCTGAGCCTCGTCAGCTCCTCCTCTTATATATTGTCCCTCCTTTCTGGTCGTACTGTTCATTCCTGTTCTGCCTGGTAGTTGTGGAAATAAAGGATTTTTGTGGATTACTCCTGCCTGCTCTCCTGCATCTGGATCATCTCTACAACCTCTAAATCGTGTCACCTTATTGATTTGTACTTCAGTTCAGGATTCAGAAGTAAAGAAACGCTCCAGTTACATTATCAGGAGTATCAGAACCTTCAAAGGGAAATAAAATATACATGTGTGTGTAATATAGCAGTCTAGGAGCAGATTTAACTGGACTCTGTTCTTTGTCCCAGTATACATGCCTGTGAGGGGAATCTATTTATCAGCTTCTTCCAGAACTTCCAGCTCAAAGTTCATAGTGGGAACTGTGGAGTATGTCCAGACCATTTAGGCCATTTTCAGTTCAGATGGAACATTTACATGAAGAATTAACTCATCTTCAACTATCATCATCTATTAGTACCAGTATGAGAAGACTGGTCCAGTTTAGTCTCAGACTGAGAAGTTTAGATGTATTTTAAAGCTGCAATTTTGCTCAGACTGATGGAATAATGAGCTCGGTAGCTACTGGGTTGAGAGATGGATGAGAGTAGATGAGGAAGCTGGACCAGGAGCTGGGAGGTCACTACTTGTCATTTGTCTGTTGTCTGTCTCTTATTTTATTTATTTTATGGTATTTTTCTACTGATTTTATCTGTACGGTGACCTTGAGTGTCAGAAAGGAGTCTATAAATAAAATGTATTATTATCATTATTACTACTTGCCAATAGTGGTGTGTAGGAGGGGCTCACAAAAGATTGAGAAGGTAGAGTGGAGAAGTGGGGAGGAGATAAGAAGTGGAGAATGAAGAATTAGTAGACAAATTAAATCATTATTCAATAAAATAAAATAAAATAAAACTCAGGTTTCATCAGTTTGCCCAGTCCTGATCACTTCAAGAATGATGTCCACCTAGTGGTCAG
>JBAMYA010000002.1:11809539-11820602 GCA_037176975.1 Arrhamphus sclerolepis
AGGGTGAATCATATCCCCATGACGAAGTTGGTTACTGGATCGAGCCGGACACAGACTGAACACACACACACACACACGTATATATCTGCAATGGACTAGTGAGCTGTCTAGGGTGTACCCCTGCCTTTCACCTGAAGTGAAACACGGTGAAAGGCAGCTGCACAGGAAATAGCGGATATAGATAATGGATGGATGGATACACACACACACACACACACATATTGCACCTCATTACTGGCACTAAATTGCCCCCATACCACTTTTTTTTTTTCTTTTTTTTTTCAGGCCTAAAATGAAAAGCGTTTGCATACACACAAATTTTTATATTTCTAATTTCTCAGATCGCTTGTACTATCGCTCAGGCCAACATCAAATCAATATTTACAATTAACAACAACTTTATCTGAACTAAATTGAACAAGAAAAAAATTAATCAAACATAGTTTTTATACCAACCATCAAAGCCAATGAATGGCCTGGGTAGTTTTTGTTTGACTAGTGCTTTAACTTGCTCAGTGAATGAACATCGCATTACAAGATTCAAAAGGATCTACTATGAAAAGGACAGAAATGGTGCTTGGAAGCACATTCTCGGCTAACACAACCTTATGACCTTTTTGAACCACACACGTGTGAAAATGTCATCCAGGGAGCAGTTCAGATCTTTAGCATACTGTGACATCACAGACCCCAGCTATGTCCACACTAGGACATTTTTGTTTGAAACTGTGAATCTGTTGTTAACAGTTAGTCTGGCATCCATACTACTCCAGCAGCTTTGACCCTCTAATACGGAAAACACTTGATCTGCTGCAGATGCAGTTTCAGCAATATGGAACAAAACCAAAACAAAAACATTTGGAAACAATGACATAGTTGCAGAGGTTTGCTTCATCGAATCTATCCTTCCGTGATTCACCAGGCCTGTATCTTGTGACTATTACTGGAAGACAGCACACAGGCACAATATGAGCTGTGTAAGTGCTGCTGGCATTTCTGTTGGTTACAGCTAATATGCAATAAAAGTTTTCATTTAATAACACTGCAACTGCCTACATGCGCAATAGGAAAGCTAGTATGACCCATTAGAAAAACAATCTGCTGCAAAGATAATTTCTAGTGGAGTTTTCAGCTTATTTTCTCTCTTACAAGCCAGCCCAATGTATATCTCCATCTATATTATACCACTTTAAATGGCTTAATTTAGGTGGAAAATACCAAGCACACCGCATACAGCCTACCTTTTCCTTCTCATTTGTTGTTTTTACATTCGATCTCTGGGAGAAAAAGAAAACATCTTCATCACCAAGGGCAAATACAGTGTCAGCACCTGGCAAGAGAAACATAATTCAAATGTCATACTTTATTTTTTATGAGCTTTGCATAAAAAAGATTAGTGCTTGCTCTGACTGTGAACATGATGAATATATGATGTGAATATGATGACCACACAAGAAAAAGACAATTAAAATTAGAGAACTAGTTAATAAAATTCTAAAGCTAATGTTTATGTTACTACTGTATGTTTTTAATGAGCAGTTGGTCTGAAGAAAATATTACATTTCTTTCAGTTGTAGTTACTGAGTTTTAATCATGTTTTGCAGAGAGAACACAAGAACACACATTACTGTTGTAACTTTGGTTTTATCTGACCCAGGAAAACACTGAATGTGCTAGTTTTAGTCCAATTAATTTTCCTTCGGGGATTAATGAAGTATTTTTGAATTTATCAGATATTTGTTAGTAAAAAATGGCAACCGCTAATCTACGGTATTTTATTACTTCAACTAGTAATAATAATGTTAAAAAGCTTGGTCAAAAACAACCTTTACTCATATCGTAATATGTACGGCATTTTATTAATATGAATAATAATAGTAATAATACTAAAAGCTTGGTGGAGAACCTTTATAAATACGTGATTAAACGGTATTTTGCCCATCCAGTTAAAGGGTAAGCTAGCATCACACCAAATATGCTAACAATCTAATTTAAGTTACCTTTGTTATTAGCCTAAAAAAAAAAAGATTTAATATTACTCTCAGTTTCTTTTCCTTCGTTCACAGGACTCTTGGTTGTATTAGCAGCGGGCTCCGAAATCCATTTTATCGGACTGTGGCCATCTTTGGTCACCAAACTGACATGATGCAAGTTTGGAAAT
This sequence comes from Arrhamphus sclerolepis, assembly GCA_037176975.1. Taxonomy (NCBI): domain Eukaryota; kingdom Metazoa; phylum Chordata; class Actinopteri; order Beloniformes; family Hemiramphidae; genus Arrhamphus; species Arrhamphus sclerolepis. Next base: position 11,811,701 of record JBAMYA010000002.1, read on the forward strand.
TTGACTTTCAAAACCGAGCCCGTTGTTTGCTTCAGTCTGGTTTTAGTTTGCTTTTTCTCGCCCTGGTTACTCTGAGACTCAGTCTGGTCCAATGGAAATTCGTTCCTTTGACGGGAGCCCAGTTTTGACCGAAAGCGATGTGCGTTTTCTGGTTTAGTTGGCGGCATCTCGTCTCTTTCTCAGCCTCGATATAGTTGATTGTCGCCGTCAACCAGCAGGTGGCGCTGTTCTCAACATATACTGGCAGCTTACTGTAAGTGCAGTAAAATAACAGTTTAATGTGTAAGCTACAGGTTGTGCTTTGTTTAGTTTGTTTTGTTTTTTGTTTGTTTTTGTTTTGTTTTTTGTTTTTTTTTGGGGGGGGGGCGTAAACATACTTAGTATTTAGAAGTACCTAAGGCTTGGGAAATAGTCCAAGAACTGCCATCGTGAAGTGATTTCAGACATTGAAAGTCAAAAGGAAAGTTTCTTAAATCATCAAGCACAGTTTCTTCCTCACAGCTGTTTTATTCGTTCAACATCTCACATTACAAATACTTCAGATGTATGCATACAGTTACAAACAGTTGGCAGCAAATTAATGAGACATTAGATCTTTGTTTTACTTCATTTCTACAAACCAACTATAAAAACTGACTTCTGCATTGGAGGGTAAATTAATCAGGAAGAAAATATAAAAATTGGAACTTACATACAAATGTGAAAGGACTTAATAAAAATAAAAATCAGATTTAAAAAAAAAGCAAAAAAAAAAAAAAAAAACAACACACAAACAAAAACAAAAAAAAAGTTAATAAATACAACCTTCCCGGCATTCAATTAAAAACTATTGAAATTTTTCAATCAAGTAATACTAACAGATATTGTTTTCATGTGAAAACATGGAGCACATTACAGCAATTAGAAAAACTAGACACATCAACAGGTTAAACACATCACCCCAAAAAATATAACAAAAAATCTGATCAAAATAATAGTTATACATTTCAACTGAAAATATAGCATATGCTAAATACATTATCGACCTAGTATATACAATGTCTTCAATCACAGTAGCATGGTAGTAGCAAAATAAGTAAATAAGCACAAAATTAATGTTGAAAAAAATAAATCCACTTTTTTTTTTTCTTTTTGCAGACATCAGCATGAACAGCAGGAAACAAATGTGTAGAAGACTGCATGATTTATATGGATTGAAAGACTCAAGACTGCGGAGAACTGTTCATGGAAATAAGTATTGCACATAATGGCTCAAAGTTAACTTGCAACGTTAAATCACATTCAGGTTTATGTCCCAAAGCATGCCACATCACAAATGGGGTCAAATGATCAAGTCTCCTCACCTAGTTCCTACTGAGTGTCCTCTACTTTACAAAACACATCCAAAAGTGTTGCCAGGGTGTATATTGCATAAACTTCATGACTGTGTGAGGAAGGCAGACTCCATTATGTAAGGAGAGGCTACAAGAGAGGCAATCTCAAAAAGATAAGGAAATTTAACAAAAAGGACAAAAGAGATCTAGTGCATTACATTAGGTCCTGCATTATCACTATCCATGTTAATTCTTATGCATGCCAAGAATAAGTAGAACTTACAGGCAGTTCCAGAAAGAGGATCTAAATATGCAAACTGTTGATATCCACTCCAGTGGTAGAAGAGAAAATTTCACATGACCAAAGCTTGAAACAAAAGAAAAATCAAAACACATTATGATAACCTTATTTACTACATCTAGGAGAAAAATCAGATTATATTCTCAGAACTATCAAATCATTTTTAGAAAGATCTTGCCATGCCTTAGGATCCAGTAGTTATGTTTGTTAGGACCAAGAAGAATCTGTATATGAATGGCTAAAGATAGCCTTTTTTTTTTTAAACTTAGTATTTTTTAATCCACAGAATCACATCAATGCACCAGACAATTTTCAGATTCACCAGCACTTAAATATATAAAAGCTAATTGAAAATTATATTAATATTTATTTTTAAATTAAGTTTACCATAAATGCAGATCTCTTAGTAACAAAAGGTACAAAATTATTTTTCACCAAGTGAAAAAAATGAGGTATTGCAAAAGGAGTTCTCCCATTTGTGAAAAATGTGCCTAAAATGACTATTGAAAAAAATATTTAGAAAAAGTAGTGCATAATAAATGTATATATGTTCATGACAAAATAATCAGCTATAAAACACTGTACAAAAATCAGCAGGCCATGTATAAAATAATATCTTTATCTCTGTGACAGCAAATTTTAGCTACTACCATATTCAACCACAACACTTGTGATAGAAGCTCCAGTCACAGTAGACCGTGCAGTGGTACACCATGAGGACAGCTCAGGGAGACTGGACTGTGCATTCCCATTAGTTAGTACTACATTAGCATGTTAGCTTCCAGTGCTAATATCCCTGATGATATAAAGTGAATAAATACTACTGCCAATACCTGAGCCCTGAGGGCTGTGTCTTTATCAGCTGAAACCCACAAGCACCAAACTCCAGCCTTTCCTCTGACATACAACAAGAGGACAACGTTATCCTGAAGACCCTCAGATCAAAAGTTGTTTTTGACGATGCGTTTAGGCCAGTCTTTGGTTTGCCCTTTCTGGTTACAAAGTGTTGACTTTTTTTTTTTTTTTTAAACCAAGACCTAAAAACTCATGCCAACAATCTAAATGTGTGCCAAACTGAGGGGAGATTTTGTGTTTTGTGACATGGCCAGATGCTATACACCAAGTTGCCTGAAAAACTCAATCACTCCATCTGAAACTGAGTTCCAACCATTTTAGCTCAACCTTTGGTAAATGGTACAGTTGTTCTCCAATCCTGCCAGAAAAAAAAGAAAAAAGAAAGAAAGAAAAAAGAAAATGCACCCTTCTTAAACCCCATCTTCCATAGTTCACATACTGATTTAGGTATGATGAACCATACTTAAACTATGTCACTCTTTAACAAATGTAAGCATTATCGCCAGCCAACAACAAAAAAAGTACAGTCAAGTAAAGAAAACATCTAAATTTAAATCTAACGCATCCATATGCTCATGCACACTTAAAGTCAAAACATAAATGGGATTTCACTCTTCTTAGCATTTGCTTCTTCTAGAAGGCCCAATTAAAAAAAATAAAATAAAAAAATAAATTATTATTTTTTTTTAACTTAAAAGAAAAGTGCATTTATTTTTCATATCACAACCCATACTCCCGCCCTAATTTATCAGTCCCTCCCCTGATCCTGTGCCGGCTCCCTTTCTCGCCTCAGTTCCAGCGGAAGGAGATGTGTCGTGGTCGGTCCCCTCCCTCTTTCACTAGCGGCTTGTGGAATTCGCGGCCGGCCCGAGAGTGGATGGCTGCCCAGCAGTACTCGCAGTAGTACTGCAGACAGGTCACATTGGCGCAGAAGAAGGGAGCAAACTTCCCCCCACAGCGAGTGCCCTGGCATTCATCACACAGCTGGTCATCCAGGACATATGGCTTCACTTCCACCTGAAGGGGAGTTGACAGAAGGGAGGAAAATTGTCAAAATGAAGATACAAACAAACTGCAGCATGTTGGAAAGGTGGAACTCTGTATTTTATGACTGTTCACTTATCATTTATCAAATAATTGTGGGGCTGCTGGTAATCCGATGAACTCACCCGTTTATCAATCTCCCCGTGTTGCAGCTGAACAAATCGGGCACTAATGGCTGCAATGTAGCTTTGCTGATTGGAGAATGCCACTCTCCCTGCACCTTTAGGATACTTGAGTTCAGGGTCTGTGTCAATCCCGGCGTAACAAACACCCCCATACAGACGGTCCATGATCATAGCAAGCTCAACTGAAATAGCAAAGAGAAATAAAAGTTTAGTGATCTCAACAACTTGAATGACTGAAAAACAACACATTTAGGGATTTCCCGGTATGCACCTGCACGTAGGGGACGAGGAACTCCTCCTACAAAGATGGTCTTCCTGGGGTCCAATGGCTGAGAGCCGTCCATCACAAAGTCACTGTCATTAAGGTTCCAGGGTCGGATCTGGACCTATAAAAACATATGTGGCAAATGTTTTGTCAGACCCCCCTTAATAAATTATAAAAAAAAAAAAAAAAAAAAAACACAGCCAAAATTCAACACATTAAATTTGATTTAGCATTTTCATTGTTGGCTCAAGATAAGCATAGAAATTGGAAACAGAATAAACGTCATACACACTCACCGGTTTGTCTTTTATGGTGGGGCTGGAGACACACAGGTAAAGCTTGCCATCCTCCTGAATGCAGGCGTCAATCAGAGCCTGGACAGAGCTCTCATCTTGAAATAGCAGGAATGCATATCCTAGAAACAATGCACAATTGAAACAATGAGTGTACACCAAAAACACACACGCCCAATACAAATGTGGTAGGCATACTTGTCTCACCTTTTGGTGGAAAATAAGACTTGCTCTCTGCCTTGTGAGGCCAATCCACAAATAAATGGCCAAACCGACGGAAACTTGCAGTGATTTCATCTGAAAAGGGGGTCTCCATTAGCAATAGTGTTGCAGATCACCATCAAAAACTTAATTTACAGTAGACGCAGAACAGCTTAGAGACAAAGGTTGTAGACACGAAGTAGGACATGTACAATGTGGCATCTCTTATGATCCAAATAAAATGGTTAAGAAAAAGAGACCATTTTAGCTTCAACAAGTTGTCCTCACCTTCATCTATGTCTGGGGGAAGACCTCCAACAAACACCTTGCGTGAATAACGCTCCACACGTTCACCATTGAGGAGAGGGAAACAGTGAGCTGAACCGAGGCCAGTAAGCCCCTGGTCACCTGACTCATCCTCTCCAAACGGACGCTCGTCTTCCATGGGGAACAGAGATGAATGGCCTGATGGAGGGAAAACTTAGTCACAAATATTGACTCGACATAGAGAGGTTGAGAAGATTAAACATTTTGAAAAGAAGCAAAAGGAATCAACAAAAATAGAATTTGGGTATGCAAATAAATAATTTTGAGATGCAAAAAAAAAAAAAAAAACAAAACACAAAAACAAACAAGCCATTTAGCTGCTTAGGTAGAAGCAATGATATTATCACTATTAGATCTGGGTAGGAAACCTGTAAAGAATTATTATAGTAGCAGGTAAAATGGTCTTGATCCCTTAAAGGTGACATAGAATGATTGAACAGGGTATTTTCCTTGTTTTGTGATGTTGTTTATAGACAACAAAATTTTGGTTTTGTCTGTAATGCCTCAGAAGTTTCCTAAAAACCTCTCAGAAAGTGATGTGAGGTTGCGGATTTTGAACGTTTAGTTTTGCACCTATTTGGCGTCCTATTGGGCTGAACTGGCAACGTCAATAGAGATGCAAGCACTTGACACTGATTGGCTGCCTTTCCTTCAATTCAATAGAGAATTTGCAGGCTTCAGAAAATGGGCAGAGCAACTTTCTACAGCTATGGCCAGTGCAAAGAGTTTAGATCGGGCCCAAAAAATCCGTCCCGGACCGAGCTTGGGTATCGAGCCGGGCTCGGGCAGAGAATTCAAACTCTATTTGCTGTGATAATTACGTTATAGCTTTATATAAAATAAAAATACTATTTACAAAAAAAAAAAAAGTTATATGCCAGTATACTGAACCTGAACTGACAGTGGTTGGGAAATCACGGCCCGATACCCGGCCCAAACATGGGACTGGGTCGGGTTGGACACAATGGGAGGGGGGAGTGAGATACATTTTACGTCATTTGTATCCGTTGTTCAGATTGGTCCAATTTCTGGCGAACATTTCTAAAGGAGGAATTTCAATGAAACAGATGTTCAGAATGTCGAGGATTTTTCATGTTTTTGAATGCAGGTACATAATCGTTATTCAATGAAGATAAGGTAGTAACAGATTTTGATTCTATGTCTCCTTTAAAGCATTTAAGAAAGGCAGAACAACCACTGGACAAAAAATAAATAAAAAAGCAGCAGACATAGGCAAAAGCAGTGATCATAACAGTGAATATTAAAATGCATAACAAGCTTTACCTCGTCTTCTGCCATAACTTCTCGCTGCACATAAAACACAAAACAACTCTTGAAATTGATCCTTTTTTTTTTAAAATAAATAAATAAATAAATAAATATATCATGAAAAACAAACACTTCAAAGGCTTGAAATTTATCGTCTTAATCATCAGTGAAAGAAATGGCTGCAAACTTCAAAGTAAGAACTAAAATTACATCCATGGAAAACACTTAAAATGGACACCATCCATCTTCAACAAGACATAAGTGGTGCAATTTAGTTGCCTTTCAATATAAGCAAATCTGTTTCAATGTGTTCCATCCCTTTGTTTTTTCCTCCTATAGCAGCAGTATGCAGTTAACATTCGTTATCAGGGCTATTGATTACTTAAGAAAACACCCTTGACAGTGAAGAGCAGTCTCCAACTGATCATGTAACATTAAAAAAATTCAAAGAGGCCATGTGCCATCCAGACATTTCAGTCTAAATGAAATAGAAAAATAAACAATCAGCTTTGCTCAAATGACAAAGGGGGCTCTTAAATTTCTGCCATCTTTATCTGGATGTGGTAGACAATTATTTCAAGCCTTGACCTCAGCTGCAGTACTTTACATACCATTCATAGGTAGAGGCCCATCTCCACCCTGGTGAGAGAAGTTGTAGCGTCCTAAAAGATTTAAAAAAACAAAACAGAGGACGTGATGCAATGACAAGACTCCCAAGTGGAGTGCAAGTTACGTTTGCCCAGACACACTCATCCCACTGTTTGTTGAAATTGTTTAGTGTAATGCATTGTAACCAAAATACCAGAGCAAGTTCAAACAAAGTGAGGAGTTAGAAGAGAAAAAAAAAAAAAAAAAGTGCCTCAGCTGTTTTACATGCAAAATATGTAGACTCTTGAGCCTTTTCCAGACATGCACAGCTTTATATTAAATGGTGGTGGTGGAGGGGGGTGGGGGCAAAAAAAAAAACCCAAAAACCTGAATATTTATTATCTCTTAATACAAGACTTTATAACCACAATCGGCATATCAGTAACAAATACATTCATGTCAGCAGATTTTTTTTCCAGTTTTAAGGCTTTCCAAATATGGACGTTTGGGGTGGTGCGGTTAGAGGGGGTCGTCATGGTCTTATCCAGGTTTTAAAATTAGCCAATTATGCAGTTATTAATTATCAGGATGTGGCATATTACACTGTCATTATTTACAAAAAACTAAAGCCAAATGCAGAAGTAGTGAATGAAAACCCAGTTATACCTCGTGAATCAATAGCTTGTAAAACGACCTGTGTGAAGTATGAACTCTGTATGAAGGAACATTTCGCCCCTTGCATGGAAAAGTCCCACCCTGGAGCCAGAACTGGAGAGAGGGCTCATATACTAAAGCCTGACGCCCAGACCTTCACCCATGGGATCCAGTTGGGCTTGGCCTGAACAAGCCACATGGGTTCACCTCTATGGGGACTCCACCTCCACAGGGGGGCAATATTGGATGCATCCTTTGCTATTTTGGGTAGAGATGCATAGACCCTGGAATACTGACCCTCAGTTTACAAGATCAGCTCTCCAGAGGGTAGCTGTACAGTCCAGATGGGGTGAGATATTCATTCATCCACGAGGGAATCAGAGCAGAACCGCTGCTGCTCCACGTTGAGGAGTCAGTTAAAATGTTTCAGGCATCTGGTTATGATGCCTCCCTGAACTCCTCCCTAAGAAAATGTTTCAGAACTGGGAGAAGCCCTACTTTCTTTTCTACAACACTGTCAGATTGAGGTTTGCAGAAATGTCTTTACGCACAGCAATCCTCAAGTTAAACGATAGCATGAAGTCTGGAACTTGACTGGGCTATTGCAGCACATTCATTTTTTTTTCTCCCCTCTGTTCAAACCCATTCTGTTATGTCTAACTTCTAATCAAGCTTCATCCATCTCACAGACTTGCGTCTGACTCTAGAATACTTTGGTCTACCAAGGTGCTCATGTCGGCTCAAGAGTCGAGATACTGTGACTGCAAAACAAACCCAACTCAGCATCCTCAAACACTGCGCTTTCCAATTAGTATGAAGTTCACCTTTTTGGAAACTGCCTGATCATCATTTCCAGATTACGGGGCAACAACAATTTATTGTCTAGGATCATTGCCAATGTCTTTTCTACTTAATGTTGTGTTAACACATGTGAACAGCAAATTGCCAAAACCTTTATTTATAGAAGTGGTCACACTTGGCGATAATCGACTAATTAAGGATGTTTGATAAGCAGCACCTGGCTGCTACTTAAGTGATATATTCCCATGGAAGAAGTACTGGTATGCTTAGTTTTTTTCATGAATAGCTTGGTTTGTCAAAAAACAGGCATCAAAGAAAAAATAAAATAAATAAAGTACATGTTCTCTCATTTCTAAAACAAGTGATTTGCTTGTCTTAAATTAAGTAAAGACAAATTCTGACTATCCCTAAAATGTGACATAACGACGCAGCATTATTTAACAGAACCTAATCCATTATGCTAAATCAGTGCAAGGAAAAAAAAAGTGTGCTTTCAAAGAAAATCAAGACGTTACAATGGTCCAAACAAATTCAAACATGGCAGGACTTTAAGAGAGCAATTAATGAATGAATGAATGAAGAATAGGGGGCATATGAAAAACAGACATATTTGAAAAATAAAATGTTATTAACAGCAATATGCATTTTATTTTTATATACCTAGTTTTCAGGGAAATCAATGTAGGCATTTTGAAATAATAATAATAATAATAATAATAATAAAAACAATAAATAACCCCCATCAAAACAGTGGCACAGAAAACAATTTCTTAAAATAGCCTCAACAGTTTTGCAGGCTTTTAGTTTAAAAAAAAAAAAAAAAAAAAAAAAAAGAACCTTCCCTACACAAACCCCCCACCCAACAA
>JBAMYA010000002.1:11844135-11859919 GCA_037176975.1 Arrhamphus sclerolepis
TAGATAGATAGATAGATAGATAGATAGATAGATAGATAGATAGATAGATAGATAGATAGATAGATAGATAGATAGGACAAATTATCCTCATCAGTTGATGTATACTTGTTATCTACAAGATACATTTCTCAAGAGGGAGTAAAATTACTTCTATTTTAGTATGTATGAACAAAAACATCTAAAACGGGTAATTGGTCTAGCAGGTAGCTCACTATCAAAGTGTTATTTGAAATGGCTTGGTTGGAGTGCATTGTTTTAATTCTTGTGTCTGTGTTTGCAGAAAACAACATCACAGTTTCAATATAACAGGCTTATTTAGGACTACCTGTCAATAAAAACCCAAAAAAAAAACAAAAAAAAAACATGTCATTGTACTACTGAGAAATCCCATATGCATTCAGCACTTTTCTTGTTTAGGAAAAAAAAAGAATGAACTATTTTCTGATAGCGGTATAAATAAGCACGCGATATATTTAGAATAGTTGAGGTCAATTAGACAGCTCATGAATTAGTGGTTGGGTCCAGATCAAACCAACATGTCACAGATGTTTGTGAACCTCAGTGCCATGAGGTTACAATTGCAGGATGTTTTGGGATATTTGTTGTTTACGATGTGTGTTCCACAATTAGTGGTAATTGATTGCTGTGATGGTGTGTCTGCTGGAACATGTTGTATTTTTCCGTAAGGCCAGTGTCTTTGTGGCGGGACAGGGGTGGGGAGGGTGCTGGGCCGATGCAACAGATGAAAAGCCTCCGAGGACCAGCTAAACTTCCCAGGAATCTCTAGAATTCCTATCCTAATTATGACATCTGCGGCGCTGAGGCCCAACAGCTCCACTGCTCCAACACCCATTACAAACACAGACTTGCATGTGTACATGCATGCACACACCAACATGTGCACACATGCTATACTCCTTCTGCTAGTATCACCACAGATGACAGATGGTAAGTAACACAGATATAGAGCCATAGTATGCCATTTACCCTCCGTTCTCTGCAGGTATTTTCAAGGTCTGACAACTTTGCTTGGCCAACTTAAGGGGTCAAGTAACCCATCTTTTTAATGGTAAGTGGCCTCAGTGGGTGCCATCTTGTTGTAGGGGAAATGGCAGGATACTCATTATTATTTATTAAAAATATAGGGAACATTGGTCTGGCTTTATGATTGACAAAAAGTCAGACTTTGGCATTAACCTGAGTGAAGAAGTTGCTCAAAAAGAAAGTTTCTGGAGTTATTTTAAGAGCACATTGATAGTTTTGAATTGGGACAGCACTCACTTGGAAAATGTGCATGTAAGAACACTGTGAATGTAGTGCACTGCATTATAGTGCACTCATTAAAGGTTCAGAGCATTTAGAGCACATCCAAGGCTTTCCTCGTGGTTTGTCCGAGTGACAAGATATCAAACCACCTGAGGGTTATGTAATATGTTAAAAAGGTAAAAGGACAATTACTTGTCCAACAGAAATACCAATGCATTGCTTTTCATTTCAGTGCCCTCAGTTCTTACTACTGAGGAAACATCACGTTATTGGCTGTCTTTTTCAAGCCACATCAGTTTTTGCTGCGTACTCCACCATTTTGTGTGTTCACTATGCCAATGCAACTTACAGGTACTACGACTGACGACTAATGGTAGCCCTGCCCCAAGCTTGACTGACAATACTGGTCACATGGACTGGTGCACAAGACGAGTGCATGTAGCTGGCACACAAACAAGCAGAAAGTCCTTTTGATTTGCAGAAAAGCAATGAATCATTTCTCTCAGCACATGTAAAATAGCTGGATGTGTTTTTATAGTGCCTCGGCCTCCACAGATGACAAATGGTTTTCATATCAATTTCGTAACACTTAGTTTGCTTTTTGAAATAATGAACTAATCAACTTTTAAATGGTAGATATCTGCTTGCATTTGCCACTTGGTGGTAGTAGAAACAAGCTCTAAACATAAAATTGAAATATCATCACATTTTACCTTGACACGATAAACAAAACAAGTGCTCATCTTAACAGATATGGGCAAAATATTCACTTTACTGGTGTCAAATGTCAAAAGTCCAAATTTTCATTCTTGTTTTACCCCCATTTTTTTCTATCTTTCCTTGAAGAAAATATTGTGCTCTTAGTTATCTGCTCCAAGATTTTTGAAGGCAAGAAGCTGATTTTCTCTTTTTATGGGCTTTTGAGTAAAAAATGGCTTAAAAAATATAGTTTTTCTATCAATAGATGAGAATCACTTGTACTTATATGACTTGTTGCAACCTCCGTAAGAATCATCATTTGTCTGGTGTCTTGCTTTTTGATGAAAGGAGGCATAATCACCTAAGTAAGCACAAATAGTAAAGATATATGGTTTTGGTAGATTATTTCTTTGTTGTAACAATGCTTCTTAGATCCTTGAAGAGCCTCATTATTTCCCTTTTGAATGGTGCCACATTTGTAAGGAACATGCATTTGTGGGATGAGTAGTAGAGCTGAGTATGTGGGTTGTGTCCATGAAAGATTTGCTAAATCCTCTCTGCCAGTGACACTGTTTTTTGTTTTTTTGCCGTTGCTATTCACTCTTGTTTTGAGCTTCTGGTATCCTCTGGTGCTGACAGTCAGATGGTGTTCTGCAAAACCAAGTTGAGACATTATTTGAAGTGAGCACTAGTACCATTTACAGATTGAAGGTCGAGTTACATACAACAGGGGATGTAGGAGACAGGCCACGAAGTGAGTGTCCCAAGAAGACGGCACTCCAAGAAAACCATTTCTTCATCCTGTCAGCACTTAGGAACCATAGGCAGTCTTCTTTTTGCAGGATGATCTGCCTAATGGCTCTTTGTATAGCTAAAGACATATTTGGTTAGTGGCAGCAAACTGGAAAAGGCATGAAGAGTGAATTGGACAGAGTTACAGATCTGTTCACATCATACATCCCATTAACTTGATGCAGTACCGTTAAATGTTCAGAGATTACCTTGAGTTCAAGCGCATTATCAGGGTTTATTAGTCTGACTATGAGAAGTTCATGCTAGTATCATTTCATGTTTTTTTTCTAACTCTCTCACACTATGCTGCATTAATAATTCATCTCAAATCCTATCGATATCCACATGACCTTCACCGATCTGCCTAAAAGACTAATCTATCACTCACAAATTGCACTGCCAGTCTCTATGTCACCATTAAAGTCTCTGTCCTCTGTCAAAATACCAGCCTCCCCATCCCACTCCCACAAAAATAAAGAGGAAAAAAAGAAAGAGAAAATAAGAGTGAGTTACAATGTATTTCAATGACGTTATGGGCTTAGATGCATATTCATGTGATTAGGTTTGCTTGCATCTGTGCCACCTATCAAAACCTGTTGAAACTGCATCACTGGACCACTTAAATATCACTCAGAACACTAAAACCACAGTCACAGTCACGTAACACAGGTGTTTTGAACCTGCTTTGGAGCATTGAAGTGTCCATTTTGAGCATCACATGCATTGACTGTTTTGTTTCTGATTTAGTATAAGCTTCAAGATTGGCTTCTTATTTTAGAGCTGTTTATCTTTGTTTTCTGCTTCTTCTCATCCAGCATTTCACAACTGTGACATGTTGGTGCTGCAAAATATCTCAAAACCTGCATCAGGTCGTTATATTTGGTATAAGTCTTTTCTTTTGAAAACACATCTTAATAATGCGCTTATGATCAACATAGTCCCCATCTCAAGGCAATGATTGCTTGCTTTGTTTATGACCTCATTTAGATGAAGGTACCTCTTTTCCCAAAGGCAGTTTCTCAATAAGAGTGTAACTTTAATTTGATTGATACTGGCATAAACTTATGCAGTCATCCCCTGCTTGCTCTCCACTCTACCTGATGCAAAAAGAGATACATTGCCTTGATGGGCAGACACTTACTAGCTTCTAGACAGGTTTTCCAACTTATCAGTTTTCCTTAAAAAAGTGCAAACAAAGCAAGTGGCCTATGGTCGACAACGAGAGTGATATGAAACTGCTGCAGTAAACAGCCAGCTCAGTATTTTATTTTATTGTGACAAGTGATACTTCAGGAAGCTATGGCGCTAGCTGCTTAGCAAGCTAACTTCAAGAACAAGAAGTAATATCACAGTTTCGACTTTGTCATAATATGTCAGTCATTATGTAAATGTAATAATGTTTTAAACAGTTGACGGCGGGCTATGTGTTTTTGTTACCACTTTTCTCACTTGCTCCAGGTTACATAGAGCTGGTTTACAGTGTAGTAAGCATTGCTTCGTACACAACCTCCTCATGTCGTAAGCCAGAAATTCTTGTGGACACAGATTCTTTGCTGTGCGTTGTGGGAGGTATGAATGAAGCTTGGGTGTTTCTGTTTGCTCTGTACATTTTGTTCCTTGGGGAAATATCACTGATTAAGTGCTACTATTTTTACAATATATCCACTCACTGGGAGGGAGGATGATTTTATGTACTTGGCTGTTCTGTAAACAGCAGCACTGACTAATAGATTCCCAGCCTCATCACAGAGCTGTTCAAAAAAAAAGTCAAAGGCTTGGTTATTTTAGTGCTTTTGTCTTACCTTAAACCTGTAATTAAACAATTAATTACAACCTACAATACGTATTCTTTTTCAAATTTCTGCTTGAAGTCTTTGTTGCAGCATTGTGAAATGTACACAAGTTGTCAATGAAAAAAGTGTAACTCCTAAAATGTATATGTATGTCTTTATTTAGGAGGCTCTGGCTAAACCACTCAGTAACTCTCCTTGGGAATAAAAGGGCCCTTTATTAGAGATGGCACACAGGGGTCCTTCATGAGGCCCACGTGGGCACTTTATAACATCTGACATAAGCATTTGTGAGCGTGGTTGCCAGTGCTTGTGGTTCCATCACTGACGCTGCATGGCTGATAGAGTCCAGCCTTATGGGGTTGGAAGAGTTTTTGCTTATTTTCCCTTTAAAAAGACAGAGAGAGGGAGAGAAACAAAGAGCATGCAAGTAAAAAATGATTGGATAAAAAGAAAACTCAAAGAATAAAAAAGGAAGGGGAGGGAAAGGTAGAAATGCTGGCCCAAAATCACACAGGAGCAGTTGGATAAACACTATGAACCTCATAAAAAAGTTATTAAGGGGTTTCTAAACCATAAAAGAAAACAAAAGCTACTAATTATTCTTAGAAAAATACTAAATTTATCTACATTAGAGGTGCTGGCTGAGTTAATTACATACCTAAAGCTGCCCTGAAATGATTTACCTTTCCCAATGTCGAAGAAGCTGCCATACCTTTGTAAAATAAATAAATGAATTAATTAAGGGCCAACAGCAGCAAATCTCAAGCAAGTCATTGATCTCCGTAGCCAAACTCTCAAAGGCCAGATTGCATTGACTGAGAAGATATCAGCTTGAAGAGTAGAATTGCACAGGAGGGCAGAAAAGCTCTCCAGGCAGAGGCTCCTGAGCTCATGGAAGCCAATAGAAGGATTATTTAGCACAGTGACCCGGTCTCCCGTGCAAAGCAAGATCTCGTGAATGCCTTTCTGCTTCTCGGCTGCTCAGTTCTGCAAGTAATGAATTTTCTCAAGAATAAAATAACTTAGCCAAGCACAACAATGCTCACAGCTGGTTATAAGCAGGATGCACAACAGCAACCATTGGTGTCACATTACATCCACCCAGATGTTATATTTTACCAGATTCCCACTGCTTACTTCCACCTTTGCTCCTCACAGACAAAAAAAAATGCATACAAGGCCAGGCCACATGTAAAAGTTCATTTATTCATTAAAGGTATTTAAAGAACTCTTGCAGAATTTTTTCCCTTCTCTGATCAGGACAAAAAGTCAGATATTTTTTCTCATGTCATTCAGGTCAGGAATGTTGGATAACCTGCAACCAGCTAAGGACCATGCTTGATTGTTTATGTTTGCATCTGCATGTGCGAACATTCCTGGCATGAGTGAGCATCAGAGTTGAGTGCACAGATGAGGAGCAATGCAGTACTTGAAGACCAACTTAATGAACCCTAGAAGGTTTGTTCATCCTTCATTATTACCTTGTGCTGAAAGATCTCAGTGAGATAGAGAAAGCAGAGTGCCTTCAGTTGTTGGAACACTTTTATCCAGCTAACAATCCCTTATCTATCCCTGTAACTCTTTCCATTGCTAGTGAGCACCTTTAATTGAACCACATAATGTAGTAAATAGGTTCATAGAGAGGTTAGCTGCTTTTCAGAGCTAGAAGGCAACAGAAAGTTACATCTTATGTGTCTTAGGTGTCCAAAGCCCTTTCACACAGTTTTCAAGCCCTGAGACTCTATGTTGTAATTCTGCTTTTAAAAGCAAAGAGGTAGCACATTTGAGTGTATTTTAAATCACCACTGTTCTTCCAAATAGTCTATATAAATTACTCACATTTCAGCTTGACAAATCTCCTGTGACCCTGTTTACACATTGAGAAAACCACAAATAGCATTTCGACCCCAAGGTTGAGAACTCTAGTGTAAACAATATGTTCTTGTGCAACAAGTTGAAAATAAACTAGAAACATAAGTACTTGTTGCAATGTTGATGTCTTCCTCCAATGAAGACCTCCTTTTTGGCTATGACATGCCTGTTGGGAGGAAAGACATAGCAGAGTGAGGTCCAGGGAGTCTCAGCGAGGTGCTG
The DNA here is from genome assembly GCA_037176975.1 of Arrhamphus sclerolepis. Lineage (NCBI taxonomy): Eukaryota > Metazoa > Chordata > Actinopteri > Beloniformes > Hemiramphidae > Arrhamphus > Arrhamphus sclerolepis. The sequence goes on from JBAMYA010000002.1 coordinate 11,850,780, forward strand.
CTTCGTTTTCACGTTGTTGCGATGGTGGGCGCCACTCATCTTCATGGTTGTGGATTCTAACCCCCAATCTAATGATTACGCTGTCTTGGCCATTTCGGCCTATTCGGTCATACCTGTGGGTTGGGTGGGAGATGCAGACAGCTTGTGAATTCAGCATTTATGGAGTGGGAAGCAGCCCCGGGTCTAAAAGTGGTCTTAGTGGAGTCTGTCACGGTAGGTTTGGTGAGCAAGGCAGACAATGGCTCCTCTGGTGCTGCTGTGGTTAAAGGCTTCTGTGGTCAGTGCTGATCCCAGGAGCAATACCACATGATTTGAGTTATTTTAAACCTATATGTCTTTGGGCTAATGCCTTTGCTTAATAGCTCGGCAGACTATATGGGGTCTGGCTTGTGTTGAGCTGCTAACCCAAAGCCTCGCTCGTTTTTGTGATCTGACCTGGATGAAGCTGCAGTGGGCTGTTTGCTGGTTTAATGTGCATCGCGGATTTGGGTTAGAGGGAGCTGGCCCGAGGAGCTGAGGATGTCGCAGACATGCACAGTGGTGGGAAGTATGTGGTAATTATTGTGATTAGCACTGCCATCTGTCAACTCTATCCTTCTAGATATTTACTGGACCTGCATTCTTCCTGTTGGGTTAGCAAATGGGTTGCACTTTGTAATAAATATGTGTGTGTACGTGTGTGTGTGTGTGTGTAAATTTACGCATCCAATACACACCGTCATTCATATGGTGTGTGTACCAAATTCAAAGCCTGAGGCCATCTTCCATTGAACTTCTTGTCCAATTCTTCCTCTTCTCCATTCATTTCTTATTTTCTCATGGTTTATATCCCACCTACAGATTCCATTTTTCTATTGGAGTTATTTACATTTTTCAGAGACAGAATTATTCACTGAATATACAAATGTGACTCAGTCTGTTTATATGTTGTGTGTATGTTAGATTCCAACCATTCACTCTGGAAGGCCTGTCTGTGGAGACAAGCAATGAATGTTTTTCTTCAGAAAGGCAGAGTCCCTTTTTCAGCCCCAGTCCCAAAAAAATTGGAATGCTGTGTAAAAAGTAAATAAAAACAGAATGAAATGATTTGCAAACCTCATAATCCCATATTTTATTCCCAATAGAATATAAAGGACATATCAGATGTTGTAATAGACATTTGAACAAATATTAGCTCATTTTGACATTAATGGCAGCAACACCTCTCAAAACAGTTGGAACAGGATGATGTTTACCATTTTGTAGCATCTCCTCTTCTTTTAACAACTCACTGGGAAGTGAGGAGACCAGTTGATGGAGTTTTGGGAGAGCAATGTTTTTCCATTCTTCTCTGATGCAGGATTCTGGCTTCTCAACAGTCCTGGATATTTTATTTTATGAAGCACCAATTATTATATATATATATTATTTATTTATTTTTTGGTGAAAGGCCTGGAGTGCAGGCAGGGCAGCTCAGCACCTGCACTCTTCTCCTGTGAAGCCATTTTGTTGTGTTAGTTTCAGCATGTGGTTTAGCATTGTCTTGCTGAAATACGCAAAGTCCTCCCTAAAAGAGATGTATCCACAAGACAGCAGCGTTTCTGGATCATGTTCACATATGGTTCCTTCTTAGCATGATTCCGCTTCATCTTGTATTTGTACATGTAGGGATCTCAAGTAGAGAATCATGCCTGATTTTAATGCAGGGCACCCTGAGGGTCTGAAAATCACACACATCCAGTTTTGACCTTCGGCCTTGTCCCTTGCACAAAGACACTCCCCACAGACACTCCTCCTGATTTTATGAATCTTATTGAAAATGATATTGTGCATCATCATCATGGCATACCTGAAGGACACCTTCCTACCCACAATGGACCCACACCAGTTTGCCTAGCACAGAAATAGAAGTATAGATGATGATATATCCACAGCACTGCACTCTGTGCTCACCTGGACAACAATATGCACTATTAATGTTTGCTTACTTTAGCTGAGCATTCAACACTGTCATGTCTTCCAAGTTAATCACCAAACTTGAAGACCTGGGCACCAGCATCTCCCTCTGCAACTGGATCATGGACTTTCTGACCAACAGACTGCAGCATGTGAGGTCAGGTCAGGTTTTTAGCACTGAGCATTCGAGAGCATCCTGACCAACTGTGTCACAGTCTGGTATGGGAGCTGCTCTGTCGCAGAGCGCAGAAGACTTCAGTGTGTCGTAAAAACTGCCCAAAGTATGACAGTATCACCATTAAGGACATTCAGGGGGAGTGCTGTCTACGTCAAGCTTGCAGCATCCTAAAAGACTCCACCTGCCGTGCATGTGGATTTCTTTCCCTCCTGCCCTCAGGCAGATGCTTCAGAACCCTCCAAACAAGGGCCAGCAGACTAAGGAACAGCTTTTTCCCCAGAACTGTGTCATTGTTGAACTCTGACCCCTACACACCAATTCACTCACACCCTTCAACTCCTCACACCCTCACAAACTAAAGACTATGCCACACCACTGGACTATTGCCTGTTCTGCACACGCACACTTAAACAACCTGTTTGCACAGTACTATATATCAATATGCACTAGTTTAGGAAGATTAGGTAGTTGGTGCTATTATTCATGCACTCTTTAATGCTCACTTTATGTGTATTCATATCACCTAATTTATCATCTGACTATTTCCTTTATTGTAAATTATGTTATTGTTCCTGTTTATAGTCTACTGACATTTAACACACATTTCCATCTGTATATGTTCATAGTACTCAATCAATCTTTGTGTTTATTTTGCTCACTCACCTGGTTTCACCTGTAGGCTACATATGCTTCCATCTGTAAATATTATGTATATGCTGTAAATCCTACCTGTACATACTCATATATACAACATTACTTGTGCTGCATACACTTACTGCTTATTACACTTCTGGTTAGATGCTAAATTGCATTTCATTGCTCTGTACCTGTGCATGGGTAAGGAGAATAAAGTTGAATCTAATGTAATCTAATCTATTCTAATCTAATGTAATCTAATTCTATCTAATCTAATCTAATCTACTGCAGATGGTGGGATCTTTAAAGTTTTTATACCTTTTTACATTGAGGAATTTTTTTTTCTGAAATTCTTCCATAATGATTATAGATTGCTGAACATCTGCTCATTTTTCCATCTGCCTCTCTGACATTCTCCTTCTATACCCGTGGTGGCAGGGCGTGGTTTCTTCTCAACTGTATGGGGAGATTATGACGCTGTAGCTCAGGGAACAGCACCAAAGAAGGAGAGACTGATACACCTGTGCTGCATTTCTAATCCTTTCTGTCCATCTATTTCTTCAGTAGCATGCTGGCTCCATGGATGCACACTGCTGCTGCATATGGAGACAAGTCACCAAAAACTCTGGAGAACCCTTGAACTGCCTGCTACTGTTCTTGGTGGTGGACAAACCTGAGCATTTGAGGTTTACTACAATACCCAGTCATGTACTGACCTGTTGCGGCTTACCATAATTTGCTTTCAAATCAAATGCTCCTCCATTTGGTTTTGATTTGCACCAATCACATTTCCAACATTTTGTTTCCCCGTCACAACAAATGCCTCAGTTTCAACATCTGATATGTTCTTTACGTTCTATTGCAAATATAATATTGATTCATGAAATTTGCAAATTATTTCATTCTGTTGTAGCTTATACACAGTTGTGGTCAGAATTATTTGCATTCTTGAATTTTAATAAACAGAATTTTACATTTCTTCATAAATAAAAGCAAACTAGCCAATTTTATATTTTCAGATTACTTAATGAAACATCCACTGTCAACGATATGTAAGCTTTCTGGAAATTCTGTTAATGAAAAACATTTGCAATTCCTGTATTTCAGAGAAAGATTTATATTCTAGTATATAAATTTTGCTCTGAAATATATTTCAAGAAAGTGAAAGTTTTGGATCTTTCAGCAGCACATCCCAATAAGTAGATTTAAGAGCACAAAAGAATAGCTGAAGTAGAAAAGGTAGACACTTAAAAATTGCCTAGTCATGGGAACTAAATCCCAATGTAAAACCTTAAGTAGAGAAACAAGACTTTGAAAAAAAGGACACTATACTCTAAGAAGCTGAAATACATATTGAATGGAAAATGGTAGAAGTTACCAGCGAACAAGTGCAAGATATTCTACAGAAAATATAAAAGCTGGAAGAAGAAGGTGATGATCAAGAGGAAGAATAAGAATAAAGAAGAATAACTGATCATTTCAGGGGATATTAAAAGAAATGTTCCTTTCATTTCAGGTTTGGCAGTAATTCTAAGTTTGTCACTGGTTTTAAATGTACCTGCACTGGTTTTAAGTGTAACTTGTACTGTTTTGTATCCCTAAAAAAAGACAATAAAAGGGGGAATACAAAGAAAATAAAAGAAACAAACCACCCAACATCTACAGTCAGCAGTCAAGGACTGAGCAGGATCAGTTCTGAGGCAGCAAGTGTCTGAGTGATGAGCTGGCTTCATCCTTCACAGGTTCAAATTGAGCAGATCTATTTGTCATGGATGTTGAAATCCATCACAAGCTGATGCACACTTGACTTGCACTGTTTCTGTCTATTCTAAATCTGGTTTTAAAAAAAAATAAACAAAAAAGGACTGAAATTCTGTGTTTCAGCTGGTTTAACCTTGTGAATGATCAACACAAAAAATAGATGATGAATATAAATATACACTTGCACTTGTGCTGATGTTTTGTGCCTCTGTGTCACTGGGTCTGATGAAACAAAGAAAAAAAATGGTTGAGGTCTCATGGGTGAACAGCTTTACTGGCACTAAATGTAGTGATAATGCTGGTCTGGGTACTTTTACAATCCAGTCAGCAAATTATTTTTTTTCATATATACTGAGTAGATGTGAAAAGCTATTCCATGTATGCATATGTGGGACTGGGACAGGCTGAGGGCCATGCCAGACACTAGTGCAGCATGTTTGCCTAAACATTCCCTGCCTCACCATGTGCATGAGCAGTTACTTTTGACTTTTTCTTGTATTTTATAGCTGCACACAGCTCCATCTACCATGAGATGTGCCATGATGTCAGAGGAACAACTTATGTCTGTGAGCTGCTGGTCAGACAGGTTGGTCGGTAAACAAGGCAGAAGTCCCCTGTAGTGTGTTTGATGTTGCCTGCTGTATATACACAGAGCAGTGGTCTTGGCTGTCGCAGTGGGACCCTCGAAGAAGTCTGTGTTGTTATAGGAAGGGTCCCAAGCCACGGTATTAGCTCCTATTCCCCGCAGCCACTCATGACAAACCAGCAGGCTTCACATGTGGCTTTTTCACACACACACACACACACACACACACACACACACACACACACACACACACACATATATACACACACTCACACACACAAGGGCAGAGTGGTTCAGACTAATATTTTATAGACCTGTAAAAGCAGCACTATAAACAGAGACTGTACTAAGTAGAGGGGTCTTGTCCTGTATACCAACAACTCATCAAGGCAATGATATTGAGTGTGTGTGTGTGTGTGTGTGTGTGTGTGTAGGTGTGTGTTTGCATGTGTGAAGCCAGTAAAGTTCTGTCATTATGACGCAGAGTCTTGAACCTCATCTGTAAAATTAGGTGTGTAACTCAATACATGTGAACTCACCAGTTTATGCGACATGGTAGTACATGCTGCACATCCAAAGCTCTCAGTGTGTGTGGAGTCTCTAAAGTACTGTGTCAGTGGTGGCTGCACTGACATCTCAACTTTTCCTTGAAGGTCTGTATTTCTCATGGTAATAAACTTTATTTGTTGGCCGCATCTCCCGCTGGCTGGACTGTCAAAATCACACTTTCCTAAATCAAAAAATTCCAGTGAAATATAGTTCTCTGAAATATTTTATGGCTGTGCTTTCCCAGAATACATTATTCTTAGAAAACAGGGTGTTGAATCTCTGCTGAAAACAAGAAGCGGGACAAGTTGAAGTAGTTTCTGCGGAAGTCAAATGTGAAAAGAGACTGTGACCAAGATATTTCTGATTATGTTGGTTGAGAACTTTATGGTGGGCATATGGGGGAGGATGTGTGCTGGAGGGGGGGGTGTCAAAATGATCATATTGATCATGATCTGAAGTACAAAGAGACACTGAGCTACCATTCTTCCTTCTCAGCCATACAGTATGCCCTAGATGTGGGCACTGAGGCCAGCATTGTTTTCAAAGTCACATGTATGCATGCATGCACACATCCACGCACCCCCAGTGTTTCGCCAAGCCTGAGTGCCACCACACATGAATGGAGATAAATGCAGTGAGTGCCTGAGGTTTCCAACGTGGCTGTGTTATATGAGTAAATGATTAATCTGCATAGTTGGACCCTGTCTCCTGTCTGCAGCGGCATACTCCAAGGCCACACAGCTGGTACCAATTTGCGTTCCCCCGCCACATTGTGATCCAACTGCATGTGTAGGGATCATGGCTTATCGCGGCAGTAATTCACTCCCTCCTCTCATGCCAAGGCTATTCTTGGCCTTTCTGCCTCTTTATTTTTAGCCAGGGCTATTTCTCTGGGTCATTTAAACGGCCTTGATGTGGTGTGTTAGCTGAAAGCAATGGACTCTGGGTCCTTAACTGTCATGAATCCCCTTTGGGATGCGTGCTTTCCTACACTTACAACCTTTTCTTAGCAAAACAAACACCGCTTCATGTTGCTCTTAAAAGCTACAGATGTTGCCACTCACCTGGATGTGGTCATGTGCTTGACGTTCTTCCACGTGACTCTTTGTGTTTTGCTAACTGCATCAGGTTTAAACAGTGTTATATTCAAAAATCTGACCTGCGTTAAACTCTGGCAAAGGCAGACACAAATAAAAATGGATGCAGCACTATAAAAGCAACTAAGTGATCACCGGTAAGACATGAATTGGACTTCCGGACTGTTGCAGACCCTTACGTGACCTCACAGAAGGACAGATGGCCTCCAGGCTCCACATTTGATGACCTCATTCACCCATCAGCAGGAAATGAACTCGTCTCCCCGTTCCCTGTGTCTTGGCTCATCCCTAGGTTTCTGTGTAGACTGAGAGCAACAGAGAACATGGAGTGCATCCCAGATTAACATAATAGAGTTAATTGATCAAAAAAGTTCAGTGAGGGGACAGTGCTTGAATGCTCTCCCCGCTTTTCTGTTTGGTGCTCACAGAGATCCAAAATGACCTCACTCCATACATCACTTCATACCTGAATGCGAGCTGCCAGTTCACATCAGAAAGTAATGACAACATCTTCTTTCTCTTCATGGAATTGTTTATACATTAATCTCTTGGGAAGGGTGTCAGTTTGATCATAGGTATTGAAAGATATATTATTTTTGAGACTTTGGACTGGAATCTCAGACAAGAACTAGACGATACAATTGATACCATTCTCAGATTGGTCTTTTTCACACAGTTGGTGTAAAGATTGGCTTTGTTTCGTGTGCAGTGCTGGTTGAAGAGTCTTATCTAGTTATAGCAAACTCTACACGTCTTTTTCAGTGAACTGTTCAGTTGACTATCTGGAGATGTGTTTTCTTTTTGGGGCAATTGCACATAAAACATTGTTCACAAAAATGGCAATAAACTTGTCCAGGCTGGTCTCACAGAAATACAGGAAACATAATCTCTGCCACAGTTCCTGGTGGATGCAGACGATGAGTTAAAAATATGCTGGTACTTCAGACAAAGACGGGCTTTTCCTCTACCGACAATACAATGTTAAGACATCATGCTCATTTTACATCAGATTTTGGGTTGGACACTTGCATGAGTGGATGAATCCTCCCCCAGCTGACAGCAAGTCTTCAGAGAAAGGGTCGGAAACCCATCTCTGTTTGTTCATTCATTCATTCCTTCATGAATTCATGAATTCATTCACCAGAAACAAAAATCTGTTATTCCTAAAACCATACATTTTCTTTATTTTTTCCATCCCAGACCAAGGTCTGTACAGAAAAATGGGAAAGAAAGGTCTTCAGAGATTAGTTCCAGCTGGATGTGTGATCTTTTATTTTCCTTTTAGCAAGCTTTGAGCTTGTTTATTCTCTAGAGAAAGAAACAGCTGATGGTCTCTGTGATCACACTTGTGAGTCACATTTGTCCAATCAGAGGTGGTTAAGAGGCATTACTGTCTATCAGCTGTCATTCCTTCATGTGTCACCGTTTACTTCACCACATGCTGGTTCTAAAAGCCATTTTCACACCGTTGCCTTTTGTCACAACGGGAGGTTTTCAGAGGGAGGCTCATACTCTCAACTGAAAATACTCCAGAAGAACATCCAGGGTAGACTACAGGGGAGGAAGAACGTGACACACAAATGTCACTGCAGAGATTGCAGTTTTGTTTCTAATATTTAGAGAAGAGTAGAAAAGATCACTGGCTCATCCATACTGATGACAGATTTTGTATCTGTGATATTGATGAAAAAAAAAAGAATGAAGACACCAAAGTCATTAGCAGTCTTCATCCTCAGGAAATGTTCTTATGATCTCTTGTGGGTTTAAGCACATTTTGTGCAGTAGAGAATGGAGCATTATTTCAAGACAAAATAAATAAGGACTGATTTTAGGCATGTATTTTTCTTTACTGCTTACATTGCTCATAAAATGCCAGTAAGTTGTACAAATAGCTGCACCCACTGCTAAAACGATCTAAAGAAGGGTGTTTCTTCTGCTTCACGGCTCAATAGATTCAAATTGCAGTGATCCATTTTTGTGATTGGACAGTTGACATTTTGTCCAAGGTTTTGAAACACAGCTTCTCTTTCAAGAATCAGTTGTGCATGTTCTTGTTGATTCATGTAGTGTTGACTTGCATGACTTTGTGAATAACTCAATTTGTTTTAAATTTTTTTTCCTCTGGTGTGTGATACGTTAGCATGGTCCTCACATTTGAATTCCCTGCAGCAATAAAGATTGTCTATGTTCTCAGAAAATTGCCACATTATTTGAAATTGAATTCATTTATTCAGTCTTTCTTTTCTTCCCCTCCATATTTCATAATCTGTGTATAGTAGACTGGTGTGTTTAGTCTAAGGTGGCATCACACAACAGATGGTGAAACTTGCTTTACTGAAGCAAAGTTACTAAATGTAAATAAATAAATAAATAGTTTTTCATTCACTTGGTCTGTATT
>JBAMYA010000002.1:11862184-11879113 GCA_037176975.1 Arrhamphus sclerolepis
ACACACACACACACACACACACACACACACACACACACACACACACACACACACACACACACACACACACACAGACATTCCAATTCCACCATCACAGTGAATCCAGCCTTTAAAAATCCTCACACTAAGAGAGGGTTGTGTTATTGGTTGCGAAAATCAGGTTACAGTTTGGCTAGTCACAGCCCATTAGCTTTAAGACTGGTGTTGATTCTTGAGCTGTCCTCAGAGCTGTCATTAAGCTAGTTTTATTATGGTCTGACCAAGCAGAAGCAACCGCAAGAGGTATTGAGGTTGCTGCTTCCTCAGCGAATGAGCCAAAGAGCAGTTCCTCCTTCATGTTATCTTCCCTATGCATTGATATGAATGCAGATAGGAAACCAGTTGAGAATAAAGTGGAAGCACAAAAGGCATCCATGGCAAAACACATTCAAAGTAATGGCAAATTCTCATGGCGCAGATAAATACTAAATGACAGAGGGATGTATAAGCTGAGAAATGAATGGAAGCATGAGAGATGAACTAAGGTGACTAATGCCCTTCAGCTTACTGGCTTATGTTGATCAGCGTTCCTCATCAAGATATTTTCACCTATGAACCTTGTCCTTTGCTTTGGGAGCAACTACAATCTCCCTAAAGCTTCAAATTAGCCTAATATTGTGTGTGCCAGCATTCAGGAGTGACTGTTATTGCAGCTACAAGGATTTTGTGTGGAAATGTGTCTGTATAAGCCTGAGACACACTGAGAGGAGGTTAATCAAGGTGGCTCCTGTTGAGGCAGATAAGCTGCCACTGGCTATTCAGGGATTTGCCGAGATGCTGTCTCTCTCATTAGAGTTTCTTTAATTAGTTCAAAGAGGAAAAATGTTGGAGGAATACTGAATCTTGAAGGTGGCTGCAAATGATATGCATATTTCTTTATTTAAGGATTAATATTTCAAACTCGTCATTATGTGAATGCATGAATGCTTTGCCATTTTCAAAGAAATATCTGATGAATGACACTTTCTTTTCTGTATAAGTTTGACCCTGTATTAACATCAGAAAAATATTCAAATGAAAAATCATTCAACAACATCTTAACTTCGGCAGTCTGTACTTGAAACATTTGGTTGGAAAAATATTTTATACTCTTGGATTGATTTAAAAGTATTTTCATGTGTAAACTATTAAAAAGATTAATGACTGTTTCACATCATTATATTCAATCATTTCAGTGGTTTTGAAGGATATTTGCACATAAGATTGGTTTGTTGATAAAAGGTCAATCAAGTTATTTCATTAAGATGCTCTGCAGCCTTTTAAAGGAAATAAAGGCTTTAAAACAGCAGATTTATGTTTATGAGTTATACACTCTATGTACATGTGTTGGTCCTGACAAGGCAGGAGTGAACATATCGCATATCAGATCAGTACTGAGCCCCAGTGCATGATGGTCAAAAGCAGCCAAACCCACTACAATGCATTACAAAGTGAACTTTTTCAGGTCCTGCCCTCCTCTTTCCCCTTTTCCTGTCAGCTGCCTCTCAGCATTTAATCCTGAGATTAAAGCAAATAGCCGAGTGACTTCTGGCTCAATTTCATAAATAGCATCATAATATGAAAGGTAATTTCAGTGGTGGATGAAAATTGTTCTGAAGAGAAACTGAAAAGAAAGTATGTAAAAAGAAAACATCAGAAAACAGCTGTATGACAGAAGCCTGCAAGGGAGTGCTATTACATGTTACAACATATTAGGACTTGTTTGCACCGAGTTTTAAGATCCGTCCTCAGTGATCTGATCACAAGTGGGCAGCCTCTGAATACAGGTAAATGAACCCAGGATGCACTTCACTGAGATCTCATTCCTCAGACCCTCACCCAGAGGTGGTCTGGTCCACATGTCACCAAAATCTTTAAGCTGTTTTGATACATTGCTGGGCCACACTGACATCCTTTGTCTAGATATACGTCATATTAAAGTGCAAAACAACAACCAACAACAAGAACACCTTGCCGTGTTCTGATGTTTAAGCACCAAGAGGATGTAGCAACCCAGATATACCCCCCAGCCCACCACCACCACCACCGTCACCATAGCCCACCACGAGTCGAGTCTCCATGTGCTACAAGAAAACCAGGAGCAAAGCTGAGAGTGAGGAGGCAAAAAAAAAAATGAGGGGCACCATGTTACAATACCTTATGTGGTATTTGTGCAGGTGACGTTTTAGGCTATTTTATAACTTAAGTACAGATGATTGCGTTAAAATTGAAGAGCAGGGGTGGATGGGTGGCAAGAACGACAATATCATACTTCTGCACCACCGCCCGTCCTCCACAAAGCTTCCCATCACCAAGACAATGCCTCCAACCCTATCATACATCCAGTGTGTAACTGGTGTGATAGTTCTCTGTCTTAAGTGCATTAAAAGAGGCATGACGTGAACCCACTCTGGAGAGAGATGGGGACAGAGTAGCATTGACTCCCCACTGACCCAATACACGCATGGAGCATGGATTTTAGATGTTGAAAATAAGCTTGTAGCCATCTCTGGATGGTACAATATATGTATGGTGCATAGTCCCTGTCAAATAAACAATATATAAATAAAAACGGATGGCCCTAGTTCGAGTGCATGACATAGATGGGAACACATTTGGTGAAAGTATCCTTCAGATTCATCTGGAAAGCACTCACTTAGACCCTTCATTTAGTCTCTTTTATAACTTTCTTCTGAAACCTGTTTATTTTTGTATGCCATTGCCTCTCTGTTTCTGCCTTCCTGTCCACTGTGGGAATGTTGAATTGCAATTTCTATGCATATCTATAATTATCACTGCCCAGCATTCCATGTGAACAAATTTTTGAGCTTCAGATCAAATATTAACACCCATTAAAGCTTAATTCATATTTGTAACATCATTAGTGTAGTAGGATTTTGTTCCTCACTTGGCCATAGAATTTGTGACTGGAGGAACATCACTATTTCCTCAAGGTCTTTCAAGACAGCCCTTGTTGTTGTTTTGCATCTTGGATCCTGCCATTTCATTTAGCTCTTTGTGTGTACTCTGGGTCATATTTATATGGCAGACTCAAGAAATTGAAGGGTTCTGTTTTCACTCTCACAATGGGCCACACAGTAATGCTTTGCTGGATTTAACTGGAGACAGTCGAGGCGAGAAACTCAAGTAAAATTCAGCTTTGCGCAGGTGAATAGTACACAGAGATGAACAGAGAAGAGAAGATGCAGTTTTCCCAGATGCTGATACATTATGTACTTATTAGGAATACAGACACTTTAAATAAATATCCTTATTTCAAGGTCTCTAAAGTATTAGGACATTTCACTGAAATAAAGGTAATTTGGCCAAGTTCAGTCCATTACCTTATTAGTTCAAGAGTATTGAGCTGGAATCTGGCTGCTTGACTGGCGCTACGATGAAGTCCAAGGAGATCTCAATGCAAGTGAGGTCATTATTAGGCTGGGAGGGTCGATGGATTGATGGAAGGATGGAAGGATGGATGGATGTTTTCAGTGCATGTATGTGTGTGCTAAAAATGGCCACGCGTCTGCATCTGTAAATGGGGATTCAACCACTTCAACTGGCAAGCCATTCATAAACAATCGAAAACAGAAACAAACCAGATTAATACCTTACTAGGGTGTCAAGTCATCACACCTGTTTTGGACAGGCTTGGCCATTGTGTGTGAGTGTGTATGTGCGCTTCAAGGGTAGTGTCCTGCCAGCGCCTCACTTCTGACTAGAGCTGTCCAAACATAACACTGGCACAGCAGCAAAATGGCCATGGTGTGAGCAGGGGCATCCAGCAGCAGGGCGCCAAGCTGAAGCTGCAAGAATCGAGTCTATGCAGAAAAAGGTCACAACTCTCACCTCTGCCCTACAATCCACACAGCAACAATAAGCCCTTGTCGTGACTGACAGATGAGCATCTGATTCTGGAAGCCATCGACACACTAGTGCATGAATCAAAGATCCTGTACAGCAGCTGCTGATACCTAATACAACTAGATACGTGCCCATCTTACTGATGTTATGTGATGTTTCAAGAAAAAAATAAAAAAATAAAAAACAGTATGAACAGAGACCTTTCAAAAGACAATCAAAAAATAAAGCAGGAGAGACTTAAAATCTGAGACAACTGGCTTTGTCTCACTGAGCATTCGTCTAGCTGAAACACTAAAGCCCCTCCTGTTTTATAACGACATTTGTACATGGCTTTTGGTTGCAGTGTAATGATTTAACTGTTTTGTGGAAAAGAGAAGCTTTAATAGATATAATTTGTCAAATCCAGTTTTTCCACCATTCATCACAGGCCGGAGGGTGCAGCATATGGAACATTCCACTGAGGGAGGAATGATGGGGGTGGATAGATTCAGCATCTCTCCTGAACTGGACAGAACTGTCCTCCATTAAGGCATGCGTTCTGATGAGTGATTCAGTGTGTCTATATTGGGCAGGAACTCGAAACAGTGACATGGAAACGCAGCTGGCAGCAGCTTCACAAATCCCACATCAGGCCAAAGGAAACCATAATCACTACTTTCATTTTTCAGCCTTGTTTATTTCAGAGGCTGGGGTTACAATTAAGACCATTTGCCTTGCAATTACTGTGTTAAAAATAATAAAACAATTTCGGCCTACCTAAAATACCTGCATTTTGTGTAATGATTCAGGGTGTGTAAATTGAAATTGCAATGTTTAGGCATTGTCAGGGAGTCGTGTGAACTTTCCAGAGTGATACAACTATGTTTATCTGGATGTTTGTCTGCTTCTCAATTGCTAAAACAGCCAAACACTGGTCAAAATCTGTGCCTGATCTTTGGATCGAGTTTGGAAGAATTTGTATGTGTATGTCATTTTCTGTGAGGATTAGCTTTTCAACATCTTACAGTCTGCATTCAAATAAATAAATATATGAAGCCAATTTCATTGGATGTCTGTTTCAAAGCACAGTTTGTAGCCACTTTTAGAATATATCTTGTTGTAATATTTGCATTTTTTCTTATTGTTGTTCATGCATAAAGTGTTTATAATGCAGCTGTACAAATCACTATGAATGCAGGTAAAATCCCACTTCCAAAACAGGATGCTGTATAGAATATAAACAGAATACAATGATTTGCAAACCTCATAAACACATATTTTATTCCCAGTAGAACATAAAGGACATATCAGCTCTTGAAAATGAGACATTTTACCATTTTATGGAAAATATTAGCTCATTTTGACTTTGATGGCAGCAACACATCTCAAACTAGTTGGAACAGAGCGATGTTTATCATTATATAGCATCTCCTCTTCTTTTAACAATCGTCTGTAAAGGTCTGAGAAGTCAGGAGACTAGTTGCTGGAGTTTTAGGAGAGGAATGTTGTCCCATTCCGGTCTGATGCAGGACTCTTGTGGTTCAACAGTCCTGGGCCTTTGTTGCCAGATTTTGTTGTTGTTGTTGTTGTTTGTTTTATGATGCACCAAATATTTTCTATTGCTGAAAGTCTGGACTGCAGGCAGGTCAGTTCAGCAACTGGACTCTTCTCCTCTCAAGCCATAGTTATCTAGATAAGAGCAGATGTTGCTCTAAAACCTTTATGTAGTCTTCAGCACCGATGCAGCCTTTCCAGATGTGTAAGCTCCATCAGAGATGCAGGGTTTTGAACTCTCTGATGATAACAAGCTGAATGGTCCCTCTCCTCCTTAGTCTGCAGAAATTGCATCACACACATACAGTTTTGACCTTCAGCCTTGTCCCTTTCACACAGACACTCCTATTAATTAATATTTTTTCTGACTGAATTAATGAAACACTTAATTAATTCAATAATAATTTCCACAACTGATCCCTGCTTGGAAAGACTAAGCCTTTCACAGAGACTCTTTTTATATCTCATTCTGACACCATCACCTGTCACCACTGATCTGCTGATTGAACCCTCTTGGATGAGTTTATATATAATCAATGATTTTTCTTCTTTGTTTGTTTGGCAACTTTTTCTTTTAGTATTTCTGAGTATTGTGAGCAAAAGATGATATGCTTTGGGTCACTTCAAAAATGTTTTGGGAGCAGCCCATTTGCCAGAATAAAATGCTGTCATATTATGTTTCTAGAAACCATGGATATGTTTAAAAGTTTCTTAGCAACCATTCTGGCAGCATGCCCTGTTTTGTACACTATCAACCGGAAAACAAGAGGAATCTAGATGAAGTAACAGAAAGTTACATGGTAAAAGTGTTTTGAGTTGCTTGAGCTTTGTCTTGGGCACCAAAGTTGTATTTCAGGCTATGTCCACATTAATGTGTTTTTATTTTAGCGTGTAAAGCATTTGTTACAGTTATGCCTGCCACACACACAACTCTGATAAATTTGACTCTTGAAAATGGAAACTTTTTTGATCAGCTGCAGACCCCGTTGCAGTGTAATGTCAGCTGTTGCAGTCTAATGTGAATGAACTGAACTGAAAACATTTGGAAATGATGATGTACTTGTGGAGGTTCGCCCATGATTTGCTCTTCTGGATCACTACATATCCTTTCCTGACACACCAAGAATATATCATACGCCTATCACTTGAAGACGCGGACGTGACTTAACAATGGTGTAAACAACAACGCTGAGACAGAGCAGCAAGTGCTGCTGACTTTCATGTCCTTAGTATCAGCTGTTATACAACCAAAGTCTGTATCTCATAATACTGCATCTGCCTAACTGTGCAGGACGAAAGCCATTAAAAGAGTAATCTGCAACAAAGAGTTTGCAGCCTGTTTTCATTCGTGCATGCATTCCCAGTGCGCATGGATGGCCATGTGATTTACGCTTATGATGCCATAATATGGAGATGCAAAGTTGAAATGTTAATCTGAATGCAGACTAGTTTTGCTGTTTTAAAACAAAAATACTACCACTATAGATGTCTCCATACTTTATCAGTCTATTGTTGATGAAGCCAAATACTTGTTAGCCTTTGGCACCAAAACTAATAGTGGGTTTAGAACGATAGATGATTATGAAAAGATCATGTTCTTGTGTAAAATGCAATTTTTCAAACTGTACTATAGATTAAAGGGATCATATCACAAATGAAGTCAACTATATCTGTGGTTGAGTGCATAGACAGTGACAAGGAAAGTTATTTGAATTGTGGAAACATAATGTGATCATCAACTAATTCACAATAATAGGAAAATGGGATTTTATAATTTACTGTACCTTTATTGATCATAGCTATTAAACACTTGCAGTGTAGTAATTTAATCTTTGAGTTAATAGCTGGTCAAGCCTCCTTGAGCAGCAATGACTTTGAGCAAAGAAGCTCTGGATCACCAGAGGAACTTTGGATGATTTCTCATTACAAAAGTGCTTTGGCTCAGAAACATACGTACGGATGATGTCTGGTGTGTCTCATTTGATGTTCATTCCACAGCATCTCTGTGGGGTTATGGTCTGGGTTCTGATTGGGCTACTCTTCTTCTTTTTCTGAAGCCATTCTGTTACTTTGATGCTTTTGTTCATTCTCCTGCCTCAACACCTAGCATCAACTGAGCTTCAGCTCTTGGGCAACCCTCCTGTAGTATGTCATCCTGTAAGATATTCTAGCAAACTTTAGCAAAAGTGGTGCAGGTCCTGAGGTAGTGAGGCAAGCTTAAATCACGATGTTGTCTCCACCATTTTTCACCATGGGGGTGATGTTTTGATGCTGGTGAAAATGCCCTTCGGTGAGTTGATCTGATCTGCACGTATTGTGACATTACTAGCCTTAAATCAAAGAAGACTTATTCAGGTTCTCCTTTTTTATATCCACCCAACTTAAAATCACACAGCAGTTTCTTTCCTTCAAAAGTAGGTAATGCAAAGCAATGAGTTAAGATGTACTACCTGCAGACCAGAGGATGCAGTGGACTGTCTCAGTCAGCTAGCTGCATTTTATAGAGATGGAAGTGTTATGAATGTCAAAGTGTGCGTTTGTATTTTTTAAACATTGACCTTTTCATTATTTGCCCTTTCTGTGCTCCATCTTGACCACTGTAAATGAGAATTGGTTCTCTATTGACTTATAAAGAAAGGATAAAGAAAGGTTTAATAAATTTAGAAAACAAAACAAAAAAGTGTAGCATCACATTGTTGTATTTTGGCCAAAGCATGTCACAGACATTTCATTAACACTTAAATTTTGCACTCAGCCATTGAAAGCCATAATATGTCTGCTTTATTATATTACAAGGGTGGAATTTTTTTTTAATCTCAGAAATCTTTAGATGATGTTGAACTATGATTTCTAAAAATAAAACAACAACATAAAGTTATAAAGGATCATCATAGCAGCTGAAGGCTGTACTAATGATGTTAAAATAAAGTTGCATTTGGTTACTCACTGCTTTGTCACCCGTCATGCCCCTAAATCTGAGGTATGCAAAAGTCATCTTACTGTAATGCATCGTTTTCTTCGTTACCCTCAGCTTTCTTTGCCTTGCAGCCCATTTTTCAGGCCATCCACCCAGATAAGACTTGTAAAAACTTTTGGCGCTGATGAGCACCACAGTGTTTGTGTGAGGGCGGCACGGAAATGGATGTCCGGGTTGTTATGTTTTTCATCCCTTTGTTATGGAATCTTATACAGACGGCGACACATGTGCTGTTAAGATGAAAGATAAAGAGCCGAAAAAGTTGTGCGTCACATCCCACGCACTGCATGCCGTATAGGCACGAGGTCTGGCTGTGCCGTGTGGGGGAGAGCTTGCAGTGCACGGAAAGCTCATGTCTCAAACCGAGCTCTGCTCTGCAGGCCCACGTACACTAATTAAACCTGATATACAGCGTGATGTGTGCTGATTGAAAGCAGGCTCATCTAACTCAGGACAGGGTCCTGTTGCACTGCAGTTAAATGCCGGAGGGTGTCATTTTGTTTCCACTCATTGGTCTCAGGTCAGTTTTATGGCATTTAGACAAATTTCTTTGGAAGTGATGCAGAGAGAGTAAACTGATGCAGATCTGTGGACAACATTCATTTATAGCTTACTGATGGTGTAACAGGATTTGGTGGTTTGTGTTCTGCAGCTCACAACCAGCTGTCCATGTGGCGACAGCTTCAGCTACACACAGAAATGAGTGGCATGCACCAGGCAGCGCAGGCTGCGGCATGATGCCAACCATGCCAAGCACTCCTTCACTCGCTTCTTTCTCTTTATCTGTATTTCCCACTCTCTCTTAGTAATCTTTGTGATCAAGTTTTGTTTAATTTGACTGCAAAGGAAAAATTTCTGACCTGCCACCCCCTCCCTCCCCCTCCCCCCAGCATTCAGTTTTCCTTATTTTCTGTCTCCCATGAAATGGATAATTGTGAAGGTATTGAGATGGTAGGAGAATTATTCAAGGAGCTTTTTTCACTGAAAGGGCAATCAAGCACCTGGAAAACTCTGCCATCCACAAACCCACATCAGGCTTTGGGCCAAAGCTTTACTAGTGAGACAGTATATTCATTGTTGTCAAGTAGATTTTTTTTGTCAGGGTATGGACCCCATTAGCATCGGGAAGGATGCATAAAGCTCTTCATTCACTATATTCTGCAAATCCAATGAATCCCCATCTGAACTGTGTCAGTGACTCGAAGCAATTTCACTGTGCACGTGCACACACACATATACAGTATACGTATATGCCCAGATAACAAGAGCAAGTACAGAAGAACAACACTTGCTGGTTTGCAATTGCAGAGTAATTATGGATTAGGAAAACACAGCTTGGGTATTTGAAATAATGGCAGTCCATTGACAAATACGCCTTCAGCAATCCAACACCTGGTGAAAGAGCAGTTGTTAGGCTTAACTGCATGCCAGCTTTAAAAGAACACAGCTGCTACATTGGCTTCATTTTTTTTTTTCAACATTTGTGTATGTAATGAACCAAAGTTTTTCTTTAGGACCTGCCATTTGTATGAAGCTTAAACAAATGATGTTCCAGAAACTTCTTCAATGACCCAGGGGTGATTCAACTTTCCTTCAACTTGCACACCATTTGTCAAAATACATTTCTATTGGCTCTGTGAGGTACAATAGCCAAGCATCCTACTGAGATGCTGACTTGACTGATGAAAGCTTCACGCTAACATTACTTGTGTGTCTTTAATTGTGATCATACCTGAGGGTACGTGTATCTTAGAAGGATGGTAAATAACTAGTACAGTGAATAAGTGTCACTTTTTAGGGGGGTGGGTGGGAGGGTGGACTTGTATTTTAACATGAAACACTCCTTTGTGGTGTTTTAAAGTTTATGTCCACTTGTAGTGTCCCTATCAGTGTTTTCTTTATCTTTTTTAACTGAGAAGTGGGAGAAGTGTAGGGGTTGGTTTTGAAAAGAACTTATTTGAATTGACTCAAAAACCTTTATTTTCTTTTAAGATAAATAAAAACTGAAGAATCTTTTGGCTATGCCTCGGCACTCTTTTTACTCTGTGGTCATTAGAGCCACTTATGAAAACACTGGCATGTCTTAAAGTCTGTCCTGAACCGTCTTTGAAAATAAATTAAAGGGATTAACTGATCCTTGTAAATTGTGAACATATTTATCAGTTTAACTTGTTTGTTTAAGTTATCGTGACCCACCAGATATGGGGTCTGGTTTTGAAAAGACATAGATAATTATGGATTATGTTTGACTATATAGCAAAGGTTATGGATTTTTGTAACACGAGGGGTTTTATCCTTGATGTTTTATTTTCATTTGTTTTATAGGTCTGAACTTGTAAGTGCACATTTAAGATAAAGTGGATTTTGTATGTTAGACAGACACGTTTTTGAGATATTTGACATATAATGGTACTTATAACAATTTTCTTCAGTGACATTTGGAGAATGTGGTTCTATACTTATTAGTTATTTATCTTCTTTTCCTTTCAGTTTCTCCTTCACAGGTTGCCACAGCAACTTATCTGCCTCCATCTAACCCTATCCTCTGCATTCTCTCACATCAACTACCTTCATCTTCCTGATGAAGATTTAATACCAGGGCAACCCAGATACATTTTCCATGATAAAAATGTGTGTGAGAGCTTTAGAGGAGACCTTAACAATGATTTAAAATTAATTTTCTTTAGTCCATGTTTTGCTGTATAATTGCAGCCACAGAGAAAAACAGAAATATATGATGCACCTGGATCACATCCAAGTGTTTCTCAGAGCAGAGGCAGTCATTGTAAATGGCCCCAAGAGAATTACTACACCATATTTTATTTTTCAATTACCACACATTCAAGAGAATGGTGTGTGCAATCCCATTTGAGGACACAAATATGGTGTTACAAATCTGCTGCTCCAGCTCACTCTGAAAAAGAGTAGGAGCCGATTCTCACAGGGAGTAAAAGCGGGTGAGATGCAGAATGGTTTGTCATGGGATTAAGCTACCAGTTGGAACTTCAGACAGCAGCTTTTATTCACTCAAATAAGCCATTTCATTTATGCCAACTAAAGCCAGCGGTAATGATGAGTTACAGCGCAAACCACATGGAAGATGCTGTCGTGCCAGCTGTCTCCACAGATTTCAGACCATCTGTACAAAGGTACACCTTGCTGCTAAATCATTTTCATGTTTTCATAAAATGTCTCTTTCTCTCCAGACATTTTTGGACAGCTGCTATGTACCCATGATGCATTTATAAGAAGTTATGTATGAGGACATTCTTAGTCTAACCTCATAGTGGATAAAATTTGTCAGCCTGAAATTGGATCCTGGGTAAGTTACTTCCGTCTCCCTTTGTCTTTCTTCTACTTTTTTCTCAATCCAATTTCTGTGTCCCATGTAAAGCTGCTTCTTCTCCTCTGTTGACAGCTCTGCTCAGCTGAAAAAAAGAAGCAGAATTACTGAGTAAAAGGGAAAAAGAGAGCAAATAACAGCTCTTAGAATGTTTGGATTGTGAAACCAGAACATTAGTACAAACCATAATGGCTGGCCCAAAGAGCCCAGTGCCTCTCCAGAACTTCACTCTCACAGGCAATGATGTAATGCCAACCATTTAACATGAAGCATTCGCTTGTTGCACTCCTCAAAGTCTATTTATACCTTCTTCGTGTACTCAAAATAAAGCAGCCAATGTTAGGCCAATGCCCTTTAAATAGCCTTTTTGTCTAAACTGAAGAAATTCAAAGTCAACTTGCTTGCTACATTTCTGGAAAGCTTTGAAGTGTTTGGTAGCTACAAAGCAGAAAAAAGATGAGTATTCTTTGTGTCATAAAATGATCGGGGGGTGGGGGGGGGTGTGAATGTCAGAGAACCTTGCCTGCTTGTAATGATGCTCTATGCTAAGATAGCCAAAAAGGAATGAGTTAATGGACATTTAAAAAAAAAAAAAAAAACAAGTTACTCACTCAAACTGGCTGGTACAACCTGTGCTGTCCAGGATAGATAATTTTACTACTATAAAGCCGTGTGTGAGTGTGTGTGGCATGTGTGTTTGTGGTGCCAACCAGGCCTCGGTGTATACTACGCAGCAGAATAAACAAGTCTGTCTGTGTTCACAGGCTGTAATTAAAGCTGTATAAAAGTGCACACGCATGCAGTAAGAGCACACGTCATGGCCCTCAGCGGCTCTGCTTCACTCAGCCCTCAGCATGGGTTTGACAACAGCTGACCTAAACCACCTATGGATAACATCTCTGCAGATGTATAGGACACATAAAAAACCTGGCATGAGTGAAGCTGGGCAGACACAGGACAGCGTTTCTTGCATCAATGAAGTTGCATCTAGCAAATGCTGCATAAAAGCCTACGTGCTACCAGTTTCAGAGTTCGCAGTCTTGCTTTCAGAGCAACGCCACATATCAACCACTGCAGGAAACTTTGACTGAAATGTCTTCTTTCAAAGGGTAATAAGACCTTCCAAAGGCTTCACCACCACCTCAGCCAAGAAACTAACCAACACACAAGAAAAGACCACATCACGCTGACGATTGTCAGTTTGGGCCAGACGTAGAAGAGCAGCATGGCTTGTAAGGAACTCTGCATCAAGTCTTTACAACTCAAAATCTACATCTACCCATGCAGATGTTTTATCCCGGTGAGCTGTGAAATAAATAACTGGTTCTACAAATTAAAATATTGCTGCCTGAGCATAAAAATTTCAAAACTGTGTTTGCACAATCAATGACAATTCCAAACCTGGTACATATAGAAATATGCATGAAACAGAATCGATTAGAATAAAGGATAAAGCTGTGGATTTAATATGCTTTATGTTAGCTTGAGAGGACAAATGTAATACTGATAGATGACAAGCTTGTGCAAGTAGTTGCTGAATGCACATGAATACGTGCATGCTTTTATTCCATTTTATTATGTGTGTGTCGCTTCTGTGTGTGTATACACAAGAGGTCTTGCAACTCTCCACAATGGTTTCTGACCAGATTTTGCCCTCTGGTGGTGTAATTTATTCAGCACTGGTTTTGCGTTACCTCCTCCACAAGGGAAATCAAGGCATCACTATCCACTGTAGTGCATGCATGAATGATGACTTTAAACAAACACAAAATGTTCTACATGAAAACTTATCCAAGGTGGAATTTGGGAAAGCGGGTGAGTTTCTTACATGAACATCCACAGGGGCTGGGGATTAAGTGTTAATGCAAAGACTTCAGAAACTGTATACATACATGGCCATCCTTAGTGCCAGTGATGTCCCACGCATTTCCCATGCTCACTCACACCAAGCACTGAGTTCCACCTCACTGTCTCACTCCTCTGTCTTTCCCTCTCTCCCTTTCACCCTGTTATGTCCTCCTCTCCTCTCCTTTTCATTCTCGCTTCCGTCGTCACCACTGCCATTATCATCCCACTTTGTTTTGAGATGATTTTCAGCCTGACCTCATCTCTGGAGGAGGATAATTACCAAATGAGGACACCGTGTTTTAACAGTGAGTTTGAGGTCAGTGACTCGCTCACGTTTGCAGGTCTTTTTTGTTCTCGGCAGTGAAACTTGCCAATGTTCCTTAAGCACCCCCACCCGCCAAAAAAAAAGAAAGAAAAGAAATTACTCCCTCGAGCCCCATGCATGCATCAGTCCTTACTGGACCTGCTTTAGGAGTAATCACTGCAATCTCTCACTGTCGTAGGAGTTGGCAGGGCACCCTCTGTGCACTGTGTCTTGGAACATTGCGTCCACGTAGTGCTACATGTTAAAGAGTGTTGATTGTGGAGAATGTGGCATGGTCAGCTGTGCCAAAGCTATATTTGCATTCAAAATGCTCTGCTGAATTGCACACTACTGTACATTTTTTCACACCACAACACAAGAAGTAGTTTTGACTTAGGAGAGATAAGTCCATCTGAAGACCAAACCATTAATCAATTTGTAGTGGTTTGAGTGGCAGCTAAATGGCTACACACAGATTTTATTATGACCTGGTTTGGGAATGATGTTGAAGCAGGTGGTCAGTGGTGCAAACAGCAGAGTGGTATGGACCTTGAGCGACTAAAGCAATGGGCTAACGGAGCTGCGCTGCTATTTCACTCACCTTGAGCATGTAAAACACTATCTCTGTGGAAGCAGCATGAGGCATGGGGGGAAGGGGGTGAACTTTTCATCCCTGCCTAGACATGGATCACATAACTGGGCCATCATGGGTTTAAGCCTGCCGCAGCTGGCGGAGGAGAGCCTCCAGAAAGAAATGTCTCTAAAACTTGCTCAACAGTTCAAGCTTGGTTTCGGATATAAATCAAACTAGAGACTTAATCGACTGGTAACTTAAATTAGCTTGTGTTTTATTAACAAAAAAAAAGTTGTCAGAGAAAAAATCACTTTCCTGCTACCACTTCATATAATGCTTTTCATAAAAAACAGACACATGCCTGAATCCACACCCATTACTACCCATTCATTTCCCAGGAACACCCATTACTGTCCCTACGTGTCAGTTTGAAGGAGCACGATTCAGGGAATGTAACTCATGTTGTACGTGCCTCGAGGTTGCCACAGAAATTAAGCACATAGGTGTAAAGAAATGCCAGTCAGACTCTCCATGGCTCCTTCTGTCCAGCTCCTGGCAGTGTGCTGGCAAGGCCGAGGCCCAGGAATGCTGTGCCCATCTGTCAACACGGAGCTGCCTTCCCTGGCAGATGCCACAGAGGATTTTTGTAACCTGGCCATGGGTGGATTTCATAACCTGGCCTGCCAGTAGCTGAGAGCCTGAGAGCTGCAAGAAGATTATGTGCTCGGATGATATGGGCCTGCATACGTTTGTGTGTCCGCAGTTTACGACAGAAGTGAGTACACTCCTGTGAAATATCACCTGAAAGCTCTACAATTCAAAACTGTGTTGATGCATAACAAAACCCCAAATCAGAATGAGTTGTTGATATGGAAAATGTAAATTTAAGAAAGCCTTTGATTCTCACATCTTTGCAGACAGAATGAATCTAATTTTGTTTTTGTTTTTTGTTCTGTTATTTTGTCCAACTCTGGCTGCAAACATATCACAAGATGTGCAAAACTAAAGAACTTTTAGAATGAGTTTAAGCATTGTCTTGTTGAAAAATGCGTGAATATCAAAGTAATGAAAACGTTACGTCTGTAATATGTTTCTCTAAATATGCATTATCCTTTTCTGCATTAATGCTCTCATCACAGAAATGTAAATAACGTTTGCCTTTGGGACTGAAACAAGCCAACAGCATCGGTGAGCTTGGATTTGGGGCTTCATGAAAACAGTCTTCATGGTCCTTTTTGTCTTTGGTCTGGATTACTGATTCCTCTGACCACAGTACACGTTTCCATTGTATGATGGTCCATCCCAGATGCCTCAGAGCTCAGAGAGGTCAACACAACCTCTGAAAAAAAACTTTAACATAAAGCTTCTTTTTGCAAAGTAAAGATGAGGGTTCATGCTCTTACGTAAAAGTAATGAAAAAAAATGTTTTTAGTCATTAAAATAGCAGTAAAGAATTGAAGATCAGTACACTTTCAAATGGTGCATTTCTTTAGCATTTCTAACGTCCTGGGTCTGAACTGGATTGTTATAATTCTGGAATATTTGATAATGCTCTGTGCGTTTTGCTTGCTTGCCTTTGTTGTGTTGTCCTGCTTTTCTTACATTACAGTTTTCTTCTTTTAGCTGTGCCGTTGCTATTATAGGTGTCCCATTTTGTATTTAGTGAGTATTATCTCTTTATGATTTTAATTTTACAAATGTATTTCCTGTCTGAATAATTCCTGTTTTGAATTCTCATATTTGCCTGTTCCCATCTGTCGAAACCATTGCAGCCTGGGTCCTGATACAGCGTGAATATAGTATCTCTGTGTCTTCCTTCGTCAGTCCATCAGCTCACCGTACGTATGATGTTTCCCCCTGCATCCAGCCTCTTTATTCCCTGGCCTCTCCCTTCAATTTTCTGTCGTTTGACTTTTTGAAATGGACCTGATTTCTCATACTGTAACATATTCCTTCTATGACAATCTTCTGATGACTGGGAATTATCTTGTCAGCCAATACTTCGCTTCAGCCACACAGCATTAGTTTATGAATTTCATCTCCCAGCACACATAACACAACATCATAACACTCCCACCTCTGTGCTATAATATAGACAATGCGTGCCATGTGATACTCCTTCCCACTGGCTGGGAACAGCTTGTCCCAAATAAATTCATATTGATCTCATCTGACCAAAGGTTACTCTTTGTCTCATGGGAAGTGTGACAAACTCACAAAAATACATCCTGCATTTCACTGAAATGGAGAACTGGATGTCTTTTAATGATTAAATTAAGTTTACAAGATGGATTCGTATTGTAATGAATTTGTTGTTTTTTTTTGATAAATTTAATAATCACCTCTTTTTTTAATTCATTTACATTTTTAATTTCTTCACAAACTGCTCTGGTGGAGAAATTAAAAATGTAAATGAATTAAAAAAAGAGGTGATTATTAAATTTATCAAAAAAAAAAAGATCGGA
>JBAMYA010000002.1:11879213-11894542 GCA_037176975.1 Arrhamphus sclerolepis
GACATAACTTTGTTCTGCTCTATTTGTCTTTTGGTCTCTTCCAATTTATCTTTTTCATTTTTAATTTCTTCACAAACTGCTCTGGTGGAGATTTTATTTAGGTATTAGTTTATATTTCAACAAAGTTTTTGCTTCTGACTGTTCCTATTAGAAAGTTGTCAACCTACAAATAATGGCATCATGAAGCAGTCGTGTTATTTTATCATTAGCCACGTAAATGTTATTGCACAGGTTTGTACAGACTCCTTATGTGCACAGTTGTGAGAAAAATTAATTTCAATTCAATTCAAAAGTTCTTTATTAACCCCCAAAGGGAACTTCAGCAAAAAAGAATAGGCCCAAATTCTTCTACAAAGGAGACCGATAAAGCCAAGAAAGGACTTCTTTAAGTTATTGCTGCCAAGGCTGGATCTACAAGTTTTTAATTCATGGGGATACTTGGTGTTACTCAGTTTTTTGTTGTTTTGTTTTTGAACAATAGCATGCTGAAAAAAAGATGTACATTGTTGTCCGTCTGTGGGTGTAGTTTCATAATACTATGTACCCAGTACAATCAAATTATGAAAAAAAAAAAGGCTAAAAGAGAGAGATACTAACTTTTGCGTTTTGTGTTTGCATCCCTGAACAAGGTGATGACTTTCAAAAGTTCACTTCTGTCACATCTACTGAGCATGTTTATCAGGATCTACCTGTAATATATTCCTCAACTCTCTTTCTCCGGTCATCCTTCTGTCCTGTGCTCTCCTCCTTCACCTTTCCCTCCCTCTTTAATGTCTCTTCCAACCACTGCTGGCCTGCTCCTGTAGCTCTGATTTTTATAATGAATAGTTTTCTCTATGTGGGGCCTGAAAATGTGTGGTGGGCCCAGGGGAGCACCACCTGAGTGATGATTCTGTCTGCCCGAGTCTCCCTCACTACCACTTTCTCGCTCACACACACACGCCTGACCTGCTGGGAACACAGGGTCTTGCTGTATCAGGCCTCTGTGGCAGGGGCAATTAGAAAGGTCCAGACGGAGCACAGGCTCTCTTCTCATACTGTCCCCATTAGAGACTGAGAGACACGCAGTGAGGACAGACAAGAAGAGGACACACAATAACTATCACTCTCTCACTCCTTTACACACATACACACACACACAGTAACCTTATACAGCAGCGTAACTGTTAAGGTGACTTGGTGCTTCAACCCACACAAAAAGCGCTTGCAATGTGTTATAATCAGCCATTTTCACTGCTCTGCTGTGTTTTAAGTTGCTCAACAAACTTCTTATTGAAATTCAAGATATGTTACACCATCATGCTGGTGTCGCTCAAGTCCACTGGGGAACACTGAAAACAATGGGCCGGAAAAGGATGAAACAATGTCTGGACTGGCCAGCCAAGGATGTATGTGCCAACATGATGACACAGTGATCGAAGCTCTAAACGCCACAGTACCTGCCACACAATTAGAGGTGATGAAAGTGGATTCAGAGGGAGTGAATGATGTGTTTACGTGTTTTTAAACAGGAGGCAGTCACAACTATGCCAAGGACGTTGAAGCCCTCCTGGCAACATACACATATCCCTGCTAACGGAGTATGTGTGTTTGTACCTCATCCTTGACCAAAGACGTGCAGGGAGACCAGCGCTCTTTCCACACTGCCTTTGTCCCCACATGAATTATCCAATGAGCCAAGTGTGGAAATGAAGCTGCTCTGGCAAGCTGTATTACAGTGTTGGTCATTTAGCCTATTAGCAATGCTCTTACCTCATTTTTTGGTCAACTCGTATTGCATGGAAAATGGGGCAGTCAGCATGTTAAATGGGCTTGGGGAAGGCTGGGGGAATTTAAGGACCATAAAGTAACGGCAGCTGATACAGCAGCAGCAGGCTGCAGGACTCTGGCATGACAAGCTCACATTCATGGAAACTAATATCTAAAAAAGGGGGGCAAAGGAGGACACAGTTATACTGTATATTTACAAACAGGCAAAGCATTAGCAGTTTTATAGCTACTGATACACTACTTAAGTACAATCATAAGTTAAAAATGCACAATGAAATGATTAAATTGCCACGTTTGAGTCATAATAAATTGTTTAGAGGTATACAGCCTTAATACAGAAATCTAAACAATTTGGACTTCAATTGGAAAATTATGTTTACCACAGTACTTTCTTTCTTTCGTTCGTTCTTTCTTTCTTTTCCAGTCAAAATGAGTGATATGATAAGGATATTATTGTCACGAGTTGGTGAAAGAAGGTGTGCTGCTGCCCTCCTGTGGATGATTTTCATAGTAACACAACAGAGGTTGTAAGTCAATTGGAGGTGAGCTGTTGAAAAAGATGACTGGAAAAAGTATATCTAAGCCCACCTGGATGCCACTCACAAAGTTTACAGGTAAAAGGAGCATAAACAAAGAAATGGCACAAGATAAAATGACTTTGCAGCCAACCAGTGTGCCCAACCCCCCAGTCCCCTAACCTCCTTCACCTCTTCAGCCTTAGCCTGACCCAGGAGAAGGTACCAGTGATGTGGAACACATCCTGCCATGTCACAGTACCAAACCACATAACTCCATCAATCTGACCTCAATGACTCCAGACCACAGACTTTTATTGGCCAACATAAGTAGACAAAAAAGCACCTTTCAGGACCCACAGACTGAAGCTGAAGACAACATCGTGCACCCATTGTAACAAAGCCACTAATTATCTTGATAAAGTAGGTAATACTGTGACGATCATGTTCTTTGATTTTCCTAGCGAATTTAAGAAAAATTCAGCCTGCTTTACTGTGTAACATACTCCAGAAGACACATATGGATGCCTCTACAGTCACCTGCATAACTGATAAACAGGCCACACGTTCAAACACTGAACGGTTGTGTGTCCACTGCTCATAAGTGTCATTTAGTGTGATGGCACCTGGTGGCATCTGAGGGAAACAATTACCTTCCAAAGATCTACTGATAACGTCCCAGTACTCCAGTACACCCTCAGATGTTCTATTTTCAGTATATTATTAAGTGGGTAGTTGTAATGCGGTGCTTGGTCGGTGTATATAGGGAAATGTATTGTGTGAACTGTGCTCCCTCATGGAAGAGCTAATGTGGCAGGCATTTGCTGAGCCAGCCTGAGACAGTACAGATGTAAGAGTTTAACATCTTGAGAAAGAGGAAAGATTTTAATGGGTTAAACTGTGTTGCAGAAGAAACGGTGCATTGGTAGGTTGATGATTAGGGTTTTATGCTATTTTTATTAGCTCTGCTTTCTTGTCATGTTCAAGTCCTCTAACTTTAGCACGGCAGCTTGCTTGATAATCACTTTTACTGTCTGCTTATGTCAGTATGGCACAACCTGTCCCTTACAATCCATTCATCATCTTACAACTACAACACAGCCTGTGCCGACCTCAAACATCAGCTGTTAAGGGCCGAAGACTAAACTAAATTAGATCCAGAGTAAGATCCATCCTCTTCCGTCCCCCGAGGGCCCTCACATCACCTTGAACTCAGCAGAAGACTGTGAACCTTTGCCAAGCCTGTGAACATGACCTGGGGACCGTGCGTGAGGATGGGGGAGGTGGTCTGGGGGAAGCAGAGGATGGAGGGGGGATGAAGGAGATGCTGCTCCCTTCATCACAGAGAAGACAAATGATGCAAAGACAGATGGCACTCGACATCAGATGCACTTGGTTTTCAGTTACAACAGTTTGACTTCTGGACTTTGGATGCTTGAGGTTACAGTCACGTCACACGATAAACGAGACACTGCTGACCCCTGAATGATCTCTGCCAAAATTAGTCCTCTGTCTTTTAACTTCTCTGATTTAAAAAAAAAAAAAAAAGGAAGGGAACAATGGATCAAAGCGAAGTTTGTATGTTTTTTGCCCAAACAGCCACATGGGGGTATTGTAACTCATATGGGAGTGGCAGACAGAAAACAGAAGCAAAGCTCCACATGTTAACCCACCGGTCAGCCCACCACTTCACTCATATCCACATAGCAGTCTGTTTGTGATATCTTCACCCCAGTTAGCAGTGGCGTGAGAAACATCCAGGATGCATCAGAGATGGAGTTGGTCGCCAAGATCTGGCCTTGAACTGGAATCAAACTGGACTGTATGAGCCATTAAATGATACATGGGGGACAGGAAGCACACTGGGAAATATAGTATGTGATAAACTGTTGAAAAGAAAGGTAAATATGGTGGTACTTTGAATTTCCACAGCAGTTGGTTTGCTGGACCACACACAAACAGTGATTTGTGATGTTCAGATGTGACATGACTGAGGGATCGGTTCATGTTTTAGCTGCAATATGAAGTCAAATGAGACTCTTTTTGCATTTGATTTTACAACCAGTCGTTGTTTGGTTTGTGTTGTTGTGATGATAATGTTGTGAGGTCAGGACTGATCCACTCAACAGACAGCGAGGTTGGACTTATTTTTATAGCTCAAAGGAATTGTGAGTCTTTTTTTCTTTTCTTTTTTTTTTTTTTTTTTTTTACAATTGTGTACCCTTTTGAAATTCTCAAGGAAAAAAAAAATATTTACAATCGTTTACTTTTTCAGTATTATTTTCAGTATAACTTGGGAATTTTCAGTCTGGACAATTAAATTTGGTCAAAAGTTTACAGTTTTGTTTTCTTTTGTTGCCATTTGTAAATCTGTGATGTATGCGTATCTATCCAGTGCATCAGTGTAACAATGCCGTACTTAACTTTCATACAACTGTTCATCTGTTCTTGTCATGTTAAACAATAAAGAAATTTTATTTGATTGAAAATCTGAATGCCAAAACAGCATGAAAAATCACTCCAGCATTACTAATAACCTGTGATAAACCTTTAAAATATGGTCTCACATTCAGCAGAAGATCTTAGAAAAGAAGATCACATCAGCACATCACTTCACATCACTTCTTTCAGTTATTATTGTCTAAATCACCATTATTATTTTAGTTCTAAATTATTGTTCAATTTATCCATGGTTCAAGTTTAGACAATGCAAGGCCTGGAATCGAACCACACTCAGGTGAGCAGATGACTTCTCCACCTCCTGAAAAGGATCCTTCATTCAAATCTTTTTTTTTTAACTCTTTTTTTTAGTAATGCAATGTTTTTTCTTGCTTTTTTCTGCAAAAATACACTAAAAATACAAAATAAAATAACATTTTTCTCACACATTTAGCAGGAATGTTCATCTGGGTGTGGAGAACTTGTTCTTTGAGGGATTTAAGCTTTCTCTGGGTCTGAATGTGTCATATCTGGGTCACATGCTGGAAGATTTCTTGATAATAACATGTCTGAGAACAGTGACTGACAGTACGCTTGTTGTAGAGCTTCGTATTAAATCCCAGACCATGCCGTATACATCGAAGGGGCCTTAAAATCTTGTGGTTACCTTCCATTTGTCATCCTCTTCATTAAGAAAATGCTGTGATAACATTAGAGGTAGCCTAATTAATCAGTTACCTATCAAATTAAATTTAAAAAAAAATCAAATGAAAGGACATCATCAAAAACGCCATATCGGTCAATGTCAAAATAATATGTACTCAAAATTAAAACACACACTGCTCAGAATGAAAAGTCAGTATTTAGTGAGACCTCCTTCAAAACCAAACACAGATTTATTCCTTTTTATGGCAGCACGTGCAGATGTTATCAACGATATTAATACAGATTCCAATCTATTTATGTTTAAAGGGCCAAGTTCTTGTATTTCTGGAAAAGAAATATTGATTGACATTTAAATTTTGATGACAAAAAAACCCTACAGGAGGTACTTGAGACTTTTGATCGGTATATTTACCTCACAAATCTATATATTTCTGGTAAATAGAAACTTCTATATACGTTTGTTTTAAATATTAAGTATTCTGTCTGTAAAGGGATTTCATTGTCTAAGTATTAATAACTCATGTCATGTATTTTAGTGAAATTATGTGACATTTCCGAGACATTTTTTTTTTGCCATTTCTTCATCTATTTTCTGACTTATAAAGTCAAGATGTTGTGATTTAAGACTGTATAATAAAACATGCTAGACCCTTTACAGTGTAAGCATCAGTAATCAAAGACTTGTAAATTTAAGGTTTACATTTAAATTTAAACTCTCTGTTATTTCCTAAAGAATGAGGCTTAATCCTTTGAGTGGAGAAAGTCGAATATTAGCTCTGTCATTCTTATATCCCAACATGATCCAGCTCTAATCACAGCTAATGGATCTAAATCACCCAAAGGCCTCTAGGACACGGGACAAATAGCCTACCAATCCACTGCATGGCACACCAGCAGGAAGAGAAAAGGAAGGAGGAGGGGTCACTCATAACCCTTAAAAATACCCACTTGCTCGTGCAGCGGAAGTTTTTAAGCTGCTTTATCGGAAGCTTTATCTGAGTTGGAGATGTGCTGCAGAAAGACAGGTCAAAGGGGGCTTCGGGGCTGCTGCACCACCAGGCTTTTAGGATATGAAACACATGCCAGACCTGTCATGGGCAATTTACAGTTGACAGAATAAGTCAGCAATCAGCACATCTGAGGATTGCCTTCAGTTTTGTGCGCAGATTATCAGCCTCTCTTTAAAAAAAAAAAAAAGAGAGGCTGAAAATAAATTTTTGCAGGAAACAACAGATTATTAAGGAGATACTGCACTCCAACTGCGTTGAAGAAAATCTGTCACAATTGAAACAGTTCTCTGCGTTTTCGTGTCTCGTTTACTTTATTTCTCTGATCACTGCAGCAAGAGCTGGGCTTAAGTTGACTTTCACCGAGGCCGGGGAAGAGTTCAGTGCCATTTGTCAACTCGCGAGGCGAACAAATAGCCTTTAAAACTATAAACACAATCGCTGCGTCGGAGACAGGGGAACCCATTTACCCCATGGCTGTGCTAAACGCTGAAGATAAAACAAACGATAATACTGTCTGTCTCCTGAGAGCGTCTCCAAAGGCATTAACGGCAGGTTTAGTGCCAATGGTGAACGGAGAATCGCAGGAGGTTATGCGTCATGACGCACTTATTCTCGGTTTTTACTGCATCTCTGCAATAATGTTCATAATAGGAAATGAAATATATATTTAAGATATTTTAAGTAATTCAGATACACCTTGTGCTGTTTCAAATGGAGAATTCCCAAAAGTATTGGGCATTAAAAAAGAGCAAGAAAGAAGGTCATCATAATCAGCAAACTGGACGGTTATATAGTCCACCACGTAAGTGTGACACATGACACTTCTTTAGGATAACCTGGCCTGCAGCGTGGGTGGGAGTGTGTATGTGTGTGTGTGTGCGGATTTGTTGTCATCTGTTATCACATCCCGATAAGGCGGACAGCGGCTCCAGAATCTCTAGGAGGCAGACAGCAGAGTGTGTCGCTCCTGGTTTCAGGTTCCGTGTTCAGGGACCCAACCTGTTGGCTGATCCCCTTTTTTCTCGACGCTTGTCTGCTCCGTTTCCCCCTTTGGATGAAGGACGGAGCGACGCACAAAACACACACCATACACATGGACCCCCTCTGATGCATCTCATCTCTAAATCACTCATATGTGGCTCCCTGGTATCTTTTTTGCAGATTTTATACGCACATTGTGTTAGATGAATAATTTATCTTGGTAGCCGTAAAGTTTCATATTCTTTTACAGCAAAGGGGGAAAAAACAACATTCAACAAATCAGTATAAATAATGCATACACTTTTTAAGTCAGAACCACACGTTTCGACACCATGAAGACAAAAGCAAATGGAACTGTAGCCTACTGAAAATATTTTAATCTTTTTTTATTATGCTTTCAAAAGAGACTAATAAGGTTTTGTATTTGCAGCAGATGCAGGACTTGCATGTGTCAGACATCACCTTACGTCATTAAACTGAAGTACTACCAGTGGCTCAGGGTTCCACTGCCCCCCTCTTCTTCACCTCCTTCCCATACAGCTCCTCTTCCTCCCCTCACGGAGAGAGATAGCGAGAGAGAGAGAGAGTAGAGAGAGAGAGAGGCCGGGAAAAAAGTTTGGAGACAGAGTTGACATTCAAAATGCACACTTCACTCAGGATCAGTCTAGGACACCAAACTAATACTTAAATCCAGTAAATACAACCAGGAAGGGAAGAGGGTTTGTTGACATATTTTTCTTGCCTCCATATGACAGATTCATAGTCTTTTTTTTCTCCCCTTAGTTCTTGGCAATGTTTCCCAGTCCCAGCACGTCCACTCCCTTCTCCGTAAAGGATATATTAAATTTGGAGCAGAGTCAGGACGTCATGGTGTCTTCTCTGGACGTGTCCTCTCGCATGGAGTGCTGCGCAGGGCCAACATCCT
The DNA here is from genome assembly GCA_037176975.1 of Arrhamphus sclerolepis. Taxonomy (NCBI): domain Eukaryota; kingdom Metazoa; phylum Chordata; class Actinopteri; order Beloniformes; family Hemiramphidae; genus Arrhamphus; species Arrhamphus sclerolepis. Next base: position 11,887,520 of record JBAMYA010000002.1, read on the forward strand.
CCTCCTCTTGCATGCTGGCCCGTCTGAAGCAGGAGCCTCTCCGGGACGTGCCTTCCACTGCCTCCTCTCTGTTTGGGGAGGACTTCCAGGACTCCAAAGCCGCAAGAAGCCTCAACTTTGCATCCACTTTTTATGCCAAATCTCACATAGAAATGGACAAATCAGACGAGGAGAAACGAAGAAAAGGTAAGGAGGTGGACAAGATTACAGATGTTAGGCCTGGACATAACTGGGCCTGCAGGCGGAAAACGCAACCAAAAGCACTAAGTTCATGAACACTAAAATATATTTTGAACCATGTTAAGCAAAATTAAACGCGAGTTAATAATTATCTTTTAAATGTAGACTGGTGAATAAATTATGTTAACTTCAAGTAGTTATAAATTAAATCAGCTGCAGAAGCAGTTTGGCTGTTGTCCTGGTGAGAGCCCTAACGAGGGACTTTTTAAATAACACATTTATCTGTGATTGCTTTTAACAGAAGATTTCAGTGCTTTGGTCGAACCCGTGGAGGACATCAAGCCCGATGATCCGGACCGACCCAAGCCCCGCAGACGCAGGAAGCCGCGGGTCCTGTTCTCGCAGGCGCAGGTGTATGAGCTGGAGCGCCGCTTCAAGCAGCAGAGGTACCTCTCCGCCCCGGAGAGAGACCACCTGGCCGGCGTGCTCAAGCTGACGCCGACCCAAGTGAAAATCTGGTTCCAGAACAGGAGGTACAAGTGCAAGCGGCAAAGGCAGGACCAGAGCCTGGAGATGGTGTCTCTGCCACCGCCACGCAGGGTGTCTGTGCCAGTGCTGGTGCGGGATGGGAAGCCTTGTCTGGCGGCGGAAGCGGCCGCCTACAACCCGTCCTACAGCATGGGCCCCATCAACCACTTCACTTATAACAACTATCCAGCTTTCAGCAACTACAGCAGCCCCGGCTGCAACACGAACTACGCATGCAACCACCCCGCAGCAACGATGCAGACTGTGCAAGGATCACCCAACAGCGGGAATTACATGAACTTTGGGGTCGCGGACCTGAACAACGTCCAGAACACATTCTCCCCCAGTAACGGGGTGTCTTCGTTACACGGCATCAGGACGTGGTAAACCTGGGGCCCAAACACTCCACACATACGCCTACTAATCCACTCTGAAGGGATTCTGAGACTGCATGCAGATTTATGTGCCAAAAACAGTTTTTATTGTGTATTCTAGCCTGTCTGTACAGAAGTATTTGGTAGTTTTTCGTTTTTGTTTTAAGCACCAGTTTGTGTCTAAATAACCAAAGCCTTATTCATTTATTTCAGCTCATATGTAATATTCTGTAAAAATATTAGTAATAATAATAATAAAAAATGAACCCAGTTATTTAGATGTTATTTTTAATTTTACCTACCCAGATACATTTATAATAATGACGTATGTAGGCTAAATGGTTTGTTCTACAATGTACCCACTAAAAACAAATATATAATCTAATTATAGACATTAATTTATTAAAAAAATAATTCTCCACAGGCCATTGCTGGAAAACTATTTCATACATGCAGCTCCAGCTTCACTGTCCGATTTATCTCTCCTGCAATAATTACAGATACATATATGAGAAAAATATAAGCCAATATGACAAAAGGAACTACATCATAATATATTTAATTCATGTCTATTGAAATAACATAAAGTCTACTGCTGAATTGACTGCTCACCCTCATAAAAGAGCCTAACATCTGTACAACCATGCATGGTTCGTGTCTGGTTAAAATGTTCAAGTGGCTATTAGGAAGCTTCCCTCAATTTTCTTAAACAAGGTGAAACTGTTGCTAAAAGTTTACACTTTTTTTTACAACCCACTGTCAGCCCCATGTACTCTACACAAATGTTTAAAGACTGCTGGGACAGAGACAGCTCTTCACCATGACCTTGACCTTCATTACGTACTGGAGAAAAACAAAACAAAACAGGCAACAGTAAGAAAATGCTAAAACTAATGTCTGACTTAAAAATAATCTTACTTTGATTAATTTAATGGTGTGCACTGGAAATTTTTAAGGCAACACAAACTCAGCAAAATACATTTTCCAACTCTGCTCTTAGGAAATATGGAGACTAATTTAACTGAACTCATTTGTGATATTTAACCATTTTTTTGAACACCACACATACTGTGACATTATTTGAGATTGCGGCTTAAACGGTTGCTGGATAAGAGACTGATCCCAAACTGAGGATGAAAATTACTTGTTATATAACATACACAATTTCAGAATTGGCTCTACAACATAAAATCTTAAGTGTGCAGTTGTTGAGTTTTGTTAGCCGTCTGTGTCCTCTTATACACCTTCAATGTGGTAAAGTGTGCTGAGACCCCAGGCCACTCCAGATACAAAGCAAAGCACTTGATTGACAATATCTCTGCGCTAAATGCAAGAATAGTCCAATTTGCTTGACAGAACCAGACTACTTCTCCAAGTGTGCAGTTATAAACAGGCTACGACTGCCACCACTTTACATGAGTGAGAGATGCTTATGAGCATCTCTCAAGTACACACACCCTGATACCTTATTTAATTAATACACACCCATTCACATAGAGGCACATTTCAGATATCTAACCAGAACCAATTTTGTTTTATCATCGCTCAATACTGAGAAATACACATGTATTAAACAAGAATGACAATGGTAGCCAATTGCAGAGAGGGTAGCGGCATAGCAAGGTCATGTAGCTTCTCTGGCCACCCTCTCCTCCGTGGTGTTGAAAAGGCAACGTCAGATAAGAGCGCTGCACAATCCTAAAAATATCCCCCCTCACCCTCCACCCACAGCGGAAAGAGAGAGGAGAAACGGGTTGGAATAATCTGCTTTTCCGGGTCTTATCTGAAGAAAAGCAGGGGTGTATGTGGCTCTATCTCTGCCAGTGTGAACACTACTATTTCTTTTTTGAGCGTCTTTGTGCTGTTACAGCTCCACAGCCAAGCTGGCACCTACAGGGACGCTGCAGTGAGCCGGCTCCCAGAGTTAAAGAACTTTAATTGCTCATTTATTTGACAACTGACTAAACAGTTTGAAAAACTATTTGAAAATGCTACTCAACTAATAAATACACACACTGGAATGCAGTTGGACCCAAATTAATATAATATTCTATTCTTTTTTATTTAAGGCAAGATCCAGCAGTTATAAATTTTACCAGACAGTAAATTACTATACATGACAATTACAAAGAATGATAAATATGATTTACACAGTGATAACATATTTGATCAGGAAAAAAAAGTGTTCATTTTAAACCGTTAATAGAAAAAAAATAACAGAAATGTTCAGTTCTAGCATTGTTCCCATGAACACATGTCCTCATCATGCTATCATTTCACTGTTTTCTTTCACTAATAGTAATTACTAGTATGCTTAATGACAGATATGCCATTAAGCTGAAAGGAAATATGAGCTCAGCTTTTTGATTCTTCTGAAATTGTCCTTGCATTATTTTGTTAGTTATTTTAGATGTTTTTACAGAATAAAATGCTTTTGAGAAAGAACTTGGTGAATGTTAAAAGTAAACACGTTGTAAATACATTACCTTCAGTGTTCTAAAAATAAACCTCAGATACCAGATATGTCGTTCCAACTACACCTACATACTTCCCCCACAACAAAAGTTATTTTCCTTTAGTATGACAAATTAAAACTAATAAATAAAATACTGTATGGAACTTAAGGCATGCAGGATAATCTCCCTATTTGTGGACAAGCAGCATCACAGTTAATTTAGGTGTATAGTTGATACTGAGTTACATGGCGAGCAGTGCTCATTTATGCATTTACTTCCCATACCCGCGTCACTCAGTCCAGGTCTTTGGGCGGCTGAGGCATCCCAATCGCTACACAGTGAGAGATGCGATCCGCCCTGGTCCATCACAATACAGGGACAAATGAGACACGCAGCACTCAGGGTTGTTTAAATTACTAGCATTAATTACAGAAAGCTCTGTATTTGGAGACGGGAGAATTCCTCAGAGGCACCTGGTCTACAGGAAGGGGAAGAGTCTCTTCTTCAGGATGTAGAGAACAGTGGCGAGGAAGAGGGCCAAAGCCAGGAAGATGAGCAGTTTATCAGTTAGCTCCCTACGGTTGTACTTGGTGATGAGCTTTCTGCCGAGCTGAATGGTCCCTGTCATGGTCTTAAACTCCTCATTTGTCTCCTGGACTGTTTTTGAAGAGGTTGCTGAAAACACAAAGAAGAAAAGTGTTTACAGTGTGAATCACCAGCATGTTAATGTTTATCCATATTCATTTCAGCCAGCCTGTGATCTAAATTCAGATAATATTGATTGGTTAAGGTTTAATTACTGTCTATAATTATAATTGTTATAAAATTGGAACTTTAAGTTTAGAATAAAGCTAAGCCAGCAATCACATTGGAAGTGTTTAGCCTCACACAATAGATAACTGGGAATTTAGAGTTTACAAACCTAGTGTTGTTATGGTCTCCTCACTCTGCTGAACTTGCTGGGCCATCATCCGGCTGATGCTCATAAGACTCTCTGTGATGTCACTGGTGGTCTGGGCCAGGCCCTCTTTGGTCATCTTTCTGATACAAAAATCAGATAAAAATCTCCAAATTAACAGCATTACATAAAAAAAGGAGTGAGAACAATCCATCATTCTGAGCTGCACTTCTTTAAAGATAATTTAACCATTTTCTCAGCTTCACGCTGCCAGTTTACCTCTGTCTTGCAGCATTATCAGGCCCATTAAAAAGTGCTTGCTTTTCCATTTTGTCAATGGTCAATTTGCTGGCCAGGTTGGCTTTCCTCCAGGCCGTCTGGTTACTACAAAATGTAAAAGAAAAATATAGAAATAGATTAATCAAGTCTGCGTTAACCCTGTTAAAGCAGGTTATATTTCTCATGCGCGTCCACACGAGCTGCAATATTCACATTCAAATCAAGACACACACAAGCATTCATATTATTCATGCCAGTCCAAGTTTGGTTAATTGTCTAAAAGACTTTACCTCAGCATCTGCTTTTTGTGGCCCTCTACCTGGCTAATCAGAGCTTGTTTGTCTGACTCTTTGTCCTGCTCCATCGCCATCTGCTCCAAGTCCTGACACACACACAAAGTATGTTTCATGTGTTCTCACAACAGTACAAGTTGTCCATGCAGCTTACTTTTGCTGAGAATAAGTGCTGCTAAACACTATACTAAATAATTTTTACCTGAATTCTTGATCTGAGGTTGTGGAAACTCTTCTTTACATGTGCATTTATTTCTGTCAGCTTGCTTTGAGGACCAGCGCATTCTGTAATATCCTGTTGAGACAAGAATGAAAAGGCCACACACGTCCAATCATGCATCATTATTATGTTAATGAGCAACAGCCTGTTGAACATAACTTGTTTTCTGAATATGAACAATAACAGGACCCTCTAGGACAAAAATCCCTTACCGATGACTAATTTGTTTAAAAATATAAAATAAATAGGTGCACCAGATTACTGAAGTGGTAACTGAAGCTTACAATCCTCAGTCCTTGCCTGTGTTGTTCCCCCCCCTTTTCCAAGAAGTATTCTTCTTGGAAGATGAAAGATATTAAATAATAAATCCAAATAGAGTACAGTATTAGTAATATTTTTTTGCATGTTTAAAATATAAAACACACAGGTAATTGGTTGAGAAGCTCAGTGGTGGAATGTAAATGTATCAATATATAAAATGTAATTCAAATTGCTAGTGTTGTTATTTCAATATGTTATATACTTACACAAACCTATATTCAAGTTTATATTTTTTACTCTAACTTGGTAATTTTGAGGGATTTGTTAACGACTTGCTTCTATAATGAATATTTCAAATGATGGCTAAAAAAAACAGCATTGATCCAGTGGTTTCAAACCTTTGTGGTCTCTGAAGTCCTCCCAGCAGGAGCAAGTGGTCAGGTTGACATTTCAGATATTTTTGGACTTGTTAAATTATTCACTCAAATTTGATTCCTCTCCTAAAATGTCTTGAATTCTCTCATTTTTTATACATGGTAAAATAATCCTTACATCAAAGAAAAATATGAAAGATCAGAGAAAGTCTAAAGCGTGTTGTGGGAGGACAACTTAATTGCTTACTGTTTTGAACTGTGATTCTTCAGCAAATTCATGCACTCTTTATTATAATGAGCACCATATTTTAACTATTATATCTTAAAAAATGTCAATATCATGTATATTAATAAGCCATGATTAAAACTGGTTTGACACGACCACAGTCACCAGATCTCAATCCAATAAAATACCTTTGGGATCTGATGACAAGGAAGATTCATGGTGGATGTACAGCTGGCAAAATCTGCAGCAACTGTGTGACGCCGTCATGTCGATGTGGGAAAAAAAAGTCTATGAGGAATGTTAACAGTACCTGGTTGAATCTATGCCACCATGAATTAAGGGTTTCTGGAGGTAAACAGGGGTCCAACACAGTTCTAGCTAGAAGGACCTGAGATAGTGGCCAGTGAGTGCACATGTCTTCAACAGTAAGTTACATCGACTTCTGTTTAAAGCACACACGGCTAATGTTTTACATTTTTAAACAGTCAGAGGGCCCAAAACAATGATTGTACAACTTACTTTTCAAGCAAACTCAAAATTTTCAAATAACATTTCCCTGTAGTTTCCCTACGGTTGACAAAAGAATAAAAACTTACGTTGTGAGAACATTCCTACACGATTACTTAGAAATTGAAAGTTTCTTAAACGTTAGATAAACTCATTTTCCTATAGTTGCACTGTTGTCTGTTCACAACATTCCCACGTTTTTTTCGTTTTAATTAATTGAAACCAACAAGCTAAAAGGTGTTTATGGACCATTAATATGACACATTAAAAATATATATGCATCATATATTAGCAAATTATTGTTTTAAACCTGCAATATTAAATTTAAAACAGCGAAATGGTATAAAGAAATCATAAATTGAGGGCTGCAGGTTTTCACATTTTCAGTTTTGATGAAAATGAGTTGGTACATAAACACCTTTTAGCT
>JBAMYA010000002.1:11907616-11919484 GCA_037176975.1 Arrhamphus sclerolepis
ATGCTGGAGGTCCTGGCTCGAAGGAGCCAACAAGACCACATCATCCGCAAAAAGCAGAGATGAAATCCAGTTGTTCCTGAACCGGACCCCCTCCGGCCCCCGGCTGCACCTAGAGATTCTGTCCATAAAAATAATGAACAGAACCGGTGTTTGAGATGTGCTTTAAAATACATCCACAGTCCACCACAGCACACACTTCCTTTTGAGATCCACCTGTCTTGTTCAGGGTCATGGAGACAGGGCTTATCTCAGCTGTTCCCGATGTCAAATGTTATTGATCAGCTAGATCTAAGAAAACACCAAACATGAGTGTTTTGGCATAATATGCTTTAGAAAAGGATATTTTATTTTGTCATTTTTGTATTTTGCACAGGCGTACTTTTAAGAATAGCTGAAATATATCAGTAAGCTATTCACGCATGACATTGTGAATTTTGGTCCCCACTTCCTCTGTAATTTAGCGTATTCAGCTTGAGCTCATTCAGTACATCTCTTGCATGTTGAATGCTACAAGCTGTAAGCATAAAGAACCCAGAGAGGAGAAGTGGCTCACAAGCAGCCAGTATTAACTGCTGCTATATAAAAGTACGGTAATCAAACACCTAATAAAGAACATCCAGGATGTTCGCTGACAGTGGTAGGATACCCTTAAGTAGTTGAATGTTACTGTTCATGTTAACGGGTTACATCATCACACAAGTGTTTGCTATGTGCTCTCACTCGCCTTCTCCCTCTGAAACATATTTTAGAGACACTTACCCTTAATTAAATCTGAATGTTTCTGCTGTTTGACCTGTTTTGGCTGCTGACCAGCTTTGCTTCACTGGAACTGTGTCAGGTTTTCAAATCCTACCATGACACCAGCACTGTATTCAGGGATCATGTGGACGTGACCGAATGTGGGCTCTTCATTTTTTTATTTTTTTGCCATATTCACAAGAACCTTAAGAGACCGGAGCACTCCAGTTTATTTCTGTCGTGGAACAAGGGCCACAAACAAAAACCAAGTGAAACCTAAAGAAAATAATGTCTGACTGCCGAATAAACCATTTTGATTCTGTTTCATACATTTCACTTCATTCGTGTCAGCTTCATCAAAAGGTTTTTCTTATTTTAACAAACAAAAAATCAGAGATAACCTTATTAGCTCAAAAATAGATCTTAAGTTAATGCAATACCCTGGAAAGAGTAGAGATTGTTCTTTCATTCTTAAACCAGACAAGGCACAGGGATAATTTAACATTTGAACGCTTTTGTAACCTGATATTAACCTTTAATTAAATGACTTTCTTGTCCTCAAAAATGTGAAATGTGACAGATTTGAGCCCATCTATATAAACTGAGCTTTGTTAATGTTTTTTAATGCTCGGTCCCTAGTGATTAGTTCACATTGATCTGACCAAATGGTTGTGTGACCTACCTAGAATAAATGTGTTTGGAGCCCTGCTGTGTGACAAAGTAGACTGCTGAGTTTAAATGAGGTTTTCCATCAGCTGGCTGTTCTGTGCCTGGAAGTGACTTTACAGTAAATATTTTTGAAGGCCAAATGCCAACAGGCCCAGACCAATGTTTCCTGAGAGGAATAACATGTTTTTGTTTGGGTTTTTTTCCTGTGGACTTTAATGACTCACAAATTGCCTGGAGCCATTGACATTGTGCATAGCTTGTTCTGTGTTAGTCACTGTGGCATAACTGTACTTTGGACATTAAGGTAGTCCAGGGGGGCAGTGGCATTACAGTGATGGAGATGGCTGCAGACACTGGGTTGCATTTCACTGAGCCATCTGGGCTGTTTTCAGAGTGTTCCTCACTCAAACAGAGGCAGTCATGCAGTCGAGTAGAGCGAGTGATGGATGGGTGATGGATGGATGTGGGGGGAGGAAAGAAGATGAGAGTGCAGATTTTTTGGGGGGGAGAGGGGAGGAGCTCTTTTCCGGCAGAGCTGAATCTCAGGCTTGGCTATGACACACTGCTCTGCCTGTTTTCATCCCAAGTGCTTGGCACTGGCACCAAAACAGCTTCAACTCACTAATACCTCGGACACCATGATCCTGCTCCCCCCTCTCCTCCACCTCAAACTCTTTTCTTTTCCTTCTCTCTCTGACATGCTGGCTCAGTCTTCATCTTCATCTTGACTCTTATTCATTTGCCTCCTTCCTTTGACTCTGTTTTCCTATTTATTTTTTTTAACCTTCACTCACGGTTTCTCTACCCCATTCAAGCCTTTTCTTTGGCCTTCCGGTTGTACAGCGAGGTGTGAGATCGGACTAATGCCTCCAGGTTTCCATAGTGATACTTTGTATCCTGATGTCATTAGTATTGATGGTGTGCAGCTAGACCAAGCTGTCCTGGCAGTGTTTACTGTTTACCCCAAACTTAAACCATTCACTGTTAGATAAATGTGTCCTCTTGCAAATCTGTCAATTCAGTTTGGTTGTTGGTGTTTTCAAATTGGATAAAATGTAAAAATACAGAAAAACTGTTTAATTTGTGAGTGTCTAACGAAAAAGCCGCAGGCATTAAGCAGCATGATCAGATTCCAGGAGCTGGATTTGAAACAGGAAATGGTGGTTTCACAGCGAAACATCCTCTCTGTCTGCCTGCTCACTGCATGATTACTGAAGCATGTCTGTGGGGAACGACTCCCAGCCTGACTTTCTGTCGCTCTTGCTTCTTCAGGCTCGTCTCTGAGGAGATGGGTGCCCTCTTTGTGCATGTTTACCGACATGCATATGCTCAACTGTATGACTCCATACTCTCTCCACATCTCCACCTCTGGCAGTCTGTTCAGCTCTTAACTCTCCTGCAGATCCTCTGCTGCCTTGCAGGTTCTGTGCTGCTAGAGCAATTACTTCTGCATCGTTTCTGAGACCAGGGATGGACAAAATATGGATTCAGTATTGATGCTGTCACAACACACGCTGGATGAGTGCATATTGGATGCGTTTCAGGACACAAACGCAAACCTGACTTGTTTATAATTGGACATAATTGGACTACTCTCTGCAGCTTGGATGCAGGCAAAAACAACAAAAAACAAAACACTTCCTTCGTATGTTGAAATGTGAGCAAAGCTTTATATGAAAGAAAAATACCATCCCAGTTTACGTACGACAGAAAAATATAATGATATATACAGACATTATAAACCAAATATATTACTTTTTGAAATTTTTATTTATTTTTTCTTGTCTGTTTCATCTCATTTGATAATATACATCCACTTTTGGATTTCACACCCGTAAAGCATGCTATAAAAAAATGCTGGAACAATGTAGCTTTTACCACTTTTTTTTAACATTCCCATTCTTTTTTTTTTTTTTACAACACTTTGAAACTGTGCTCCTGAGTATACTAAGAGTTTCAGGTGTTCTTATGTCTCATCCAACAGCCATCTCTTAAAGTGTGATACTGCATGCAAATATTGCTGAATTTTTCTCATCAAAATTCTTTACACGGTCTCTGTTGTGAGTGAGTTTTTCCAAGGGCACTGATACAACTTCGTACCATCATAGGTCCTTCTGGAGGCTTTTGGACTTGTTGCTGACAGCTGGGGTGGTCTCGCTTATCTTTGGTCTGGAGCACATGGTGTCCATTTTTTTCAAAGATCTGTCTGTCTGATTTGTCTGACCACAATACATGAGTGTGATAATCCATCCCAGATGCCTCCAAACCCAAAAATGTTGATGCCACCGCGAGATATTATTAAGAAAAGGTTTCTTTTTTGCACATTGACAAAGGTTTCTCAGAGTAATTTCCTGCCTGTTTAATTGCATCAGATATCTATGAATAACAGTGCAATCAGAGATCACAAGAGTCCAGTTTTAGATGAGGGTTCTATATCTAGTAAATCTTAATAGTAAATGTCAATTTCTTTCATAAACTCATAAGCACAGTTCAATATGTACTTTAATGTCTTGTGTACAAAACTAATCATCTCACTGGTTCCAAGGAACACCTTGAAAACTGTCAAGAGCTGAATGAGAATAACTTGTGCATCACATGACTTGCAATAACAAGAATAAGAATGTAATTATTCATCTGACTCAACTCATATTCCTTACTCTCACAGTAGACAGATTTGGAAAGATTATAGTACATTTACCCTCAAAAATCTAAAATTATGGTTAATGTCAAGAACATCATGTGATGTATTCTCACTCACTCTATATATTATCAATCACAGCATAACCAAAGTCTTGACTCTTGGGTTTTCAGCAATAATTATATTTTTCAAAGGATTATACCATGTATTTTTTTTTCATCCAGAAGTCATACCTGCTTTTTATCCTTTTTTCTAATAAATTATGTGGTGTGTGATTATCCAGTCATTTTTATTTGTCTTTTTTCTTTTCTTTTCTTTTCTTTTCTTTTCTTTTCTTTTCTTTTCTTTTCTTTTCTTTTCTTTTTTTTTTTTTTTTTAGAAAACTCATTCCCATCAATATTGGTAATCAAAAATTCCAGTACTGTTAAGGCTCTTTTCTTCAGGTGACTAAATATCAACGTCAAGTTGAAGCAGTCCCAGCTTTACCCTGAGACTGTTGTTAATATAACAACATGTACATGTGTGCACCTTGGTAATGACTAGAATATTATTACTTCTGCATGTGCTGCAGGACTACAGTATTAAACCTGTTGATAATATTGACAAGGTTTAACTGTGCAGTATTCCTCTTGGCCAGCTGGTGGTGCTCTAACATTATCTACCTCAATGTCCAAGCTTTGTGTTCATTGCTTTATATCAAGTCCCACTCTGTGACATTTCTGTATCAGTATATGTATACTGATAGATAGATAGATTGATAGATAAATGGGTTGATAGATAGATAGATAGATTTTCCATTTTCTTATCCAGGTTTCATGTCTGATAAGGAGATAAAAGTGTTTTTGTCAGACAGCCAGGACCATAAACAGACAGATGGACAGACCACTGTTGCCAGCAAGTCTTCCCGCACCCTGCTACATCTGAAATGGCCAATCCCTCGGGCTACTTTGCAACAGAGGCCCCCCAACACACACACACCGGATCAATAAATTCAGCAATAAAAATTAAGCCCTGTCTAAATGAGAAACTGGCTTTTTGAGCTTATTGACATGCTTCTGTTAAAGTAGCAAGTGGCAAGAATTTTTCATCGCAGTGAGAAGGGCTCACCCCACCTTACGCACATCTTTTTGAGTGTGTGTGTGTTTGCGTGTCTGTAGTTTATAGTAAAGTGTGGACGGACAGCTTGCCACCCTGTGGGCACTGCAACTACAGCCTATCTGTGATCCATGCTGGCAGCTGCTCTGCCAAATGGGATTTTCCTGGAGATTACAGCCTCTAAGTGTGACACGCTTGCATGTGTTGTGTCTTTGTTGTTGACACAGTGCTGGTGTGCACTATTGTAATAAAGAAATGTGCGTGTGTGTATGTTTGTCTTGGGCGAAGGGCTCTTGAGCTGAGGTGCACAGAGGACATGCTCTGTCGTCTCTAAGGGCTGGTTGAGACATGATCGAATGGCTGCAGGGGAACCTCTCTGGCAAGCTGTAGTGTAAAAAGGGGGAGGGAACATGTTCAGATGTGGGGTCAGGCTTTTTCCATGATGCTGCTGTTCTTATTAGTGACATTTGGTCTTGTTGCATCGACATGAGCTGTCCATTTTAATAGTTAGTCACGCGTGGCTGGTACAAGGAGGGTAGATTTAATAGTGGTGAGTTAGCTGTTTCATTCTAGAAAGACATAGAGAACACTGGAGTATTTCAGTGCTTCTAGTGCGCAAGAATTTTTGAAAGCTGAACAGCAAAAACTGCAGGAAATTACATTTATATTTCAAACTGAATGGCAAAATGTCTTCCTGCAGCTGGGGTTGAATGATAGCTCCTCTTTGTTGAGTCATGTCTGGGTGCACTGTGCACAATAAGAAGCAATGAAAACAGGTCATAGACTGAGCACTTTATTCAGTTTGATTTGATTTGGTTCTGTTCAGACAAGCAACAATGTTTGGAAAACTGACAACTCCATTTTTTTATGCCAGTAAGCACACCATGATGGCACTACTGGGAACCATGTTGTGTGAATTTTTACATTTTGAGTACAGAATGGCAAAGAAAGCTATTTGTCCAACTTGTGACATAAAAATAGCTCATGTAGAAACAATAATCAAGATGTTTGTGACAAACTTAAAACAGCATCACCCTGCAAATATGCTCAATGTTTTTAAGCTAACAAAAGCTAAGAGCCTAAAGTAAGGCCCATAGGGCACACAGCCTGCAGCCTCCCTTTCCTTTCATTTTCATCATTGATTATGTTCATGCATGCAGTCAACTATAGCGCATGCAGTGGCCACAATCTGTAATGGCAGGTTGATATTGAAAAACAGAATCAGCAGGGAAAACTGCAGTTTCTGCAGCTCTTATATCCATCCCAGTCTGTTGTGCAGGTTAAGACATGATCTGTAGTCCTCCACGACATCCACCTCTCCTCCCAGGATTTAAGTAGCTTTTTTCCAGGTCCTCCTATAAAAACCATGATCATTGACATTCAAGATGACTGTCCACCACTCTATAACGTGTCCACCAACAGCTTATCATCTGATTATTTCTGCAGATGACAGGATTTTGAGTTACACTAAAGTTGCACAGCCCAGATGGGTAAAATGCGGAGAATGAATTTCCCCTCGGGGATCAAAAATAGTATGTCAAAGAAAAAAAAAAAATCCGAAGTGTGCACTGAGAAGAGTAATAGAGAAGAGTAATAGTGAGAGTACAGCCCTCTGTGATGCACTTCTAACCACTTCTGTTTATTTGCTAGTTGTAGTTAAACAAGCTTATCTGCTTGTAATATTCCTCTATTGTGTTTTCATATGAAATCTCAACTATGTATTCTTAAAGAAGAGCTCGTATGATCTCCTTGCTGTTGTGATTTTTCTCCTTAACATTTTTCTCAATTGCTTCCCTCTGCATACGCGCTGTGAAGAGCTCTCCACGGTCCTGAACATAAGCTGAACACAGATCCCTGGTTCTGCACAGGGAGGTGGCTATGTAGTCACTCACTAACCTGCTTAACCTACTTTCTACTGGCCAGTCTTTCATCTGTCCACAGAGAGGAGAGTGCTGTAGGATAAATATAGCATACTTAACATACACAGAGTTAGTGCAAGCCTCACAAACAACAGCATTACTTTGCTGTACTACTGGGTCTCTTCCTTAAATGTGCCACCAATCATTGCAATAATCATGTTCAGCTTTCCTCTGAACATGTGCTCCGCATGTTCATCCCATTAACCAAATTGGTAGAAAACGTGTTGGGATGTGTTTGAACCTTTATTGAGATGAATATGACTAAAATAATGACATTTTAAGTTCTTAATTGTCCAATTACATGGGCAGCTGTTGTGCTGCATTGCAATGCCAGTTCAATTGCAGTTTCCTAGCAACCACAGAGGTACAATGCAACGATTTTCTGTTAAGTGGTATCCTTTCCTCTCAGCAAGACAAGACTGTGTATTCACATAACAAACTGTAATCTGCAGCGTGTGAATGCTTTCTTACCTTTAGGCCAATTTTGTTTTGTTGTACGGAAGGTAGTAACGCAAGAAAAAAATTATTGCAATTCTACAGTCTGTGTGTTTTCTGATAGGAAACCCTCTTATGTAGAACATGCACATGTGAACCATGTGTTCATCTGTATGTGTATGTATCTATATATCCTTGAGGTGTATAAATGAAATCGAATTGTTCTAGTTGATTAATTTTCATCCAAAATGTTCTGTCCATAGTTAATCATTGTACACACATTATTTTCAATTAATTTATTATCAAGGGAGGTAGAGAGAGGTGGGGGTTTGGGGGAGGGGAGAGTAGAAGAGAGGAGAATCGGGGGGGAAAAGAAAATCCAATCCTGCTGGTCTGAAGTCTCAGAGCAATGAAGCATTAGTCTCATCCTGATGTAATTGGAATGACACCAAGAGTAAAGCCTGCTGATTTAGGGGCAGCCTCAAGGCTTGATTTAATGCCCTCTACCAAAACTATGCATCCATCTTTTTATCTTTCTTTCCTTTCCCATCCCAGGTCCTCCATTCTTTCTTTTGAATCCCTCCCCCACCCAGCCCTGTGCTTTATCCATTCAAGTACTGCCATGCATCTCCATCTGTACTCTATTAATGGAACAGAAGCGGTCTTTTATAATATTTAAACCGGAAAGTTTTCATTTTGTGTCGCGCAGGCATTTTCCCTTCTATTTTCCTTCTTGCAGCATTTCAGTGCTTAAATAGCCGCGTTTTACCGCCACAGAGGTGATGTTTTAAAACTGAATATATCTGCAGACTGAGAAGGTGTATGCAGGCCAGGCTGGTGCTTCTTCTGGGTTTGCTGCTGCTGCACAGTTGTCTGACAGATGGACTGCCAGGGCAATCCTATTACCCCCATGTGTTTAGCTCTTTTTAATGCCAGGGTGGGCTGCCTTGCTAATGAAAGGCTATGAAGGTTTGGAGGGAGAATCTCATGCTACTTACTGATCATCATCCTGATTTGTTTGATAACACTGAGACGAACTAAAAGCAGCAAACGGGGAATGAAAATTATGACCATGACGATTTCGCAGCTCAGCTGGGGCACTCTGATATGGCTTGGCTCACCAGAGGATGTCATATCAAATTAGCTCAGGAACTAAATAGGCTGTACTGTATATATTTCAAATACATTCGACCTTTCTGCAATATTAAGTGTCTATATATGTTTTTGTACTGCCTCACTGTACAATTACTCTTTGGGTTTGGGTTGACTCTTAAAGGTACGGTGAAAATAAAATCTGTGCTAACTGCCTATATACATAAACATGCACACACACACACACACACACACACACACACACACATACATATACATGTATACACACATAGGTATGTGTGTGAATTGTGTATGTTTTGTTCAAATATCAACAAATACAATGTCATCCAGAAATTCCTTAACCTATCTTTAAAGTTCATCAGTGCCTTTTTGTAACTTTTGTCTTCATAGAGAAAAAAACAAAACTCTTCAGTGCACACTGAACATCACAAATATGGAGTTGGTGTTAATGACGGTATTATCTTATGCAGTGCAGATTTGTCCTCCATTGTATGAAGCAGTACTGTCCTATCTATTCGTGTAATAGATGTGTGTATTAAGCCCTTGTGGGTTTGTTGCCAATGTTGTACTTTTAGCTTCACCAACAGGGAGGAGTGTCCCAATAGTTTTGGAAAGACCACAACATTTAGTGTTTAGGTTCAACCTGATCTTTGAAGCATCTCAGCAGCTACAAAGTGTAATTAACTGAACTTTTTTTCACACCAAGCATAGGTGGATTAATGACAGCTGCATTCGTTATGGCTAAATCTGTGCTTGTATCTTTGCATGTTGTTGCACTGTAAGGAACATCCCCATGTTGACTGTAACTTATTCCATCTGTGTTTCACATGTGGGGACATGTCACATGTTTAATTTTTACAAGTGTTGTGGCCTTTAGTGAACCGATCAGAATGACAAGTAAAGTGGCTCAACTACTGAAAAGCTTCCCATGAAATTTGTCATTGATGTCTATGTTGCTCTCAAAATTGTGAAAGCTTAGCAGCAACAAGTCTGAATTTACTCAAGTGCTAAATGCTAGCATGCTAAGATAAAATGTTAAATAGCGCATAGCCTCGCTGGAACTTTAGCGCTTTTCCACATTGTAGCAATGCTAGTGACACATCTACTGAATCTAATGCAGTTTACAGTCACATAATTTCCAGTCATCTTATTTTATTCTTTGGTACCTCTAGAGTAGCTTCAACCCATCATATTATAAATATGTGATATTATTTCAAGCAGACACAAGACAATTTCAACACTTCTGGAAAATGAAAAACCTCTGGAACAACTGGATTAGCTCTAGCTCAGTTAAGCTTATTCTGAAATCTTGAAGGAACCCTTAGCCTGGAGAGCATGATTTTATAACGAAATTACACTCTTTTAATCTGACATAAAACAGAGCATGCAATCTTGAAACCTTATGGTCTTTGAGTTTTGCAAATCCTGTTTCTTGTGAATTCCATAAACAAGCTCTGTTACAAGTATGCAGTCACGTCTAAGATGATAACTCATTGTTATAACATTGTAGATAAGTCAAAAAACAGAAATGCATGATATGGCCCCATTAAGTCCACTAGTCAAATAAAAATGATTGCTCCATTATTTATGCGTATTCAACATGATTAACTTTAGATTTTAAATAGACTGTGCATTTATTTATCATAACCTTGCATTTGGAGATTAACTTGATGGAAAAAGTCAATATCTTGACCTATTTAATCCCAGCATTATCCTGTGGTCAATACACTTTGGAATACAGCCTTCAAATATGAGGTAATTGCAGTCAAAGACTAACCGTGGTGCACAGCTGCTGTGCTCCGTACTCTGTGTGTATGTTGTATATGTTGCTTGGTATGCAGGTAGTGCAGCCCTACACCAGCCTTCCCAGGTCAAGCAATTACCACACATCAAGGAAAGCAATTGGGCATGACTAAAATATCATTGCCATGTGATTGTGTACCTATGTTTGGTGCTGCTACAGCCTAATTTAACCCACTTTGTCCATACGATCGAGGAGAATTGAGGACATGCTCTCCAATTGCCCCCGCCCCTGGAAAATTTCCTAAAAGTCTGACGCTCAGCAGCTGGGTTTGTGCTGTGGATGCACTGTCACTGGTTTCTTACCCAGTGTAGTGTGACATTAGGTGTAATGGGCAGGAGAAGAAAGGTTGAAAGTAGGAGGTCAGCGTTCAGTGAGTGAAACAGTGAGGGTGAATATGCAAAGGGAGCAGGACAGGAGTGGGTTTTAGCAAGGCAGCATCGATCCAGGCTCTGGCTGCATTATACAGATATTTCTATGCCTTTAACTGCCACTCCTGCTTTTCATCCCGCCTCTTAATTTACTCCTCACCATCCCTCAAAATCTGACAAGCACCAACCTCTCATCCATGTGGCTTCATTCTCATAAACCCATTGTTTCACTTTCAATTTAATTCGCTCTGCTCAGCTGTAACTTAGCCAAAGTCTTTGTGTTTTCCTTGTGTTCCTGTAAATCCTGTTTAAATAGTGATAGAGATGGGAAGCACCGCTGACCGCTCAGTTAGATCTAAGAGGGTCAAGGATGGCAGCATTTCTCTGCAAATTTCATTAGAGGAGCAGAGAAGTGTAAATACAGAAACAGGGGGAATCACGCATCTTTGCTGATGCTCCCAACCTTCATTATCCCCCGACATGAATAATGCCGCCATAATGTATTCTGTTGGAGATGGAGGTTGGAGGGTGATGGTGTGTAAAATAGCATGTGTGTAGGAAGGCCATGTTTTTTTTTTTGTTTTTTTTTTCCTGTGAGCAGTGTTCCTTCACAGCCAGATCCCCATTAGTAGAGGAGCAGAGGATTGTATGTGCAAATGGGTCCCACGGATTAAACACTTAATGCATTTAGGAGAGGGGGCTCCACAATCTCTTTATTGCTGCTGGTGCTGTGAGTGTTGAGGGTCGTGCAGGGAAGATACCCCGTCCCTTTGTGGAAACAGAAAGATATAAAGTAATGTGAGTCGATGAGCGCAGAGATGCACCACACACGCGCACACACACACACACACCTACACACACAAACACTAATCAAAGATTAAGAATTGACCAAGGAGGCTAGTTGTGTGTCAAATTATTAAACTCAGCATGGCAATGAGATCCTTCCAGAAAGAGGCACAGACAGAGGCCTTACTAATCTAATTAATCAGCGTCTGGATTTTTACACTCTTTTATTTATAGCTTTTTCTTTCTTTGGGGGGGGGGGGGGGGGGGGGGGGGGGGGGGGGGGGGGGGGGGGGGGGGGGGGGG
>JBAMYA010000002.1:11919494-11934818 GCA_037176975.1 Arrhamphus sclerolepis
TTTCAGAAAGAGGGAAAAAAAGAGGCCTGACAAAGCTAATGAAGCAATGTTTGGGTGTTGAAATTTTTTTGTTGGGGGTTTCTCCTTTTTTGGCCCCCCCCCCCCCCCCCAACTCAAGTGTCTTCTACCTTTTTCTTCTGCTCTCTTAGACGTCTTTCCTTTGTTTGCATCTCAGCCCTGAATTTTCTAAAATTGAACTGGATGCCCTCTGGATGAATCTGCTATGTCACGCACTTTTTTATAACCTATCACATAAAGCCTCTGTTGTCCTCTCCTGGTAGGAATGGCTTGTGTTGGGGTTGGGTTCTCATGTCGACAGAGAAGCACAAAAAGTAGGTTCCCGCAGCTCAATCAGCTGTGACAATGACCAGATTCCTCAGCAGGAGCAGCTGGATGGAGGGATGGCGATGAAAGCTTGACCTAGCACCACAACCAGTTCATAAAGCTGGCTTTGCTCGCATCAAAGCACTGGGTGGTCGTTAGGCAGTGAGAGAGCGAAGTGTGAAGCCTCTCTGAGTCACAGTCTGCTTGGTTTTTCTTTCTTTTTTTTTTACGAGCCAGGGTAGCAGGGAGGGGCCCTGATCTGCTGAAGCGCAGCAGCAACAGCAGCAGCAGCAGCAGCAGCAGAGGTGCATGGGTACAGCCACATCACAGCTCTGCGCTAAAGGGCACTGAGAGTCAGCTGAGCTGCTGGGGTCCCAGCTCGCCGGTGCGCACCGACCAATGAACGGTCGCTGGAGGGAGATGGAGAGACATGCGCGAGGAAACCCTGCGTGATCGGGGGACAGAAAGGGCGGACATGCAACTTCGGAGAGTGTGACATGGAAATGCTGAGGTATCGGAGCCAGCTTGTTGACGCATAATCCTGCCCGCTCCGCTGGAACTGGGAGGGGGGAATCTAGCCTGCCTAAACTCAAATCCTCCAGAAGAGATTTACGGAGCTGCCGCTGCGGGTGCAACCTTCAAGAAGACGCGGCGTTTGTGTCAATTTGGACCATCTGTGCTGTTTGTCTTTTCTTTTTTGAGGAAAAAAAAACACTTTATAATAATCAAGGAGCACGGGGACATATTGCGCTAAATCATTTAGGGAGTAAAAAAATCCACTGCTGGAATCGTCGCGGACTGTGTTGCTGGTGGGGCTGGGGTGTTTGCATCATCATCATCATCATCATCACCCAGGTTATTTGATCTTGATTGCGTTGATTCCACTGGAGATCTGGAGCCATGACAGGCCCCTCGCTGGTCCCACAGCCCTCCTGCTGACGGTAGCGGGCAGGATGGGAGCAGGTCTGCCGCTTTCAGGATCCCGAACCAGCCGATTCATCAATGGAGGAGGAGAGTGACACTCGGAAAATCAACAACAGCTTCCTTCGCGACCACAACTATGCAACCGAAGGTATTTCAATGCGTTTAAGCTGTTTGAGCGGCCTCAGCCTGGGGGAGGATATTACCACTTTAAATAAGTCACTGTCGCTGGCAAGTGACAATCACAACAAGTGTCATATGCTGCTGTAAATAGGGTGGATGATTAAAAATAGCTGATAACGTGGATGATTAAAAATAACCACCCAAACAAAAAAGATGCTAGTTGGTCACGTTGAAGGTAATCACCTTAGATTGGCCATAAGGGAGGATATTAGGGAACATTCCAGTTATTCAGGTTGCATTTGCTGTCAGTAACCGGACAAGATGAGGATGTTTCCCTGAAACATCTGCTGTTTCAGAGGCACCAAAGGAATGGGAGCCATGTGGGCAACAGAGGATTAAAGCTTCCTCTGTCATCTGTTTAAAATGATGAAAAAAAAGTGTGTTTTCCTCATTCACTTGTTGAAAAGATGAGACAGGGATAAGGAGGGTGCTCTGATTCTGGGAGGTTTGCACAAAGAAATATGGATCTATCTGCAAACGCATGCAGTTTTACTAAACATGCACATTATAGGCTGAACCAGGCTCCCTGGATGTTTAACCTCCTCAGTGAAGACACATGAGCCTTTTTGTTATCAGCCTGTCAGTTGTTTGATTTTTAGAGTCCTTTATGTTTCAGTTACCTGCCCATATAGCCTTTATATATTTATATAAAGCCCAGATTAACAGCTAAAAGTGATGGTTCTTTTCATACACACAACTAATTATGCAAATTACATGTAGACATTAATGGCTGTATGGATATCAGCAAAGTAATAAAAGCATTGTGCAATGATGGCTATTTGAAGCAAAGCCATGCCACGATGCCATCATGTAGAAAAGCAGTGTATCCCTTTTAATATCAACATTTACATATCAATAAGCACATGCACAGCATTATCACTACAGATTAACACAAACCCCATAATCTATAAGTGGACATTTACCATCTCCACATTACGTATTCTGTGTTGTACATTGTAACATTATTGTACGTTTTGCAGATCTGTATGATTAAAGACACATTTAAAGGTATTGTGGCACTACTTTTGTTTACTGTATTGTAGACAGACTCTAGAGCAAAGGAAATTTACCGAGCACTCAATTAAGAAAGACAAACTGGAAACCTATTTTAGTTTTAAATATTGCTTGAGCTCCACATAATAGAGTAATCAAATCATATATTTATGCAAATGGTCTACATAGCAGAGTAGTGGCGTAAAATAAAGGTTTTGGGAGGGTATTTGTGGCTGCAGGGTGGGTCAGAGCCACTGCAGGCTCGAGGAGAGACAAAGTCAAGGCTCAAAAGGCAGAAAGTCTTTTTTTTTTTTTTAACATGTGTTTCTACTGGTGTTTTCTCTTTATTTTCCATTTAAATTCAGGAGAGCCCCATCAATTGCTCAGCTCCAGCACTTATTAGATGATTCTCTGTCACTGCTAAACACACATTCATGGGCTCACAGCAAGAGGAAGCAAAGTGGGGGTGGGAGTGATGGATATCTTTGTTTGATGTGTGAGCTGAGATTAAAAAAGAAGAAGAAATGGGAAGGAATCCTCTTCTCCTGTCTCCCCTTCTTCCCCCGTCTCACACTTTTGATGTCTCATTCATTCATTAGATGAGGAGAAAGTGGATGAGAGTTACAGATTGCAAAACATGTCTCCTTAAAGCAAAGGTCTGTCTAGATGGAGGCCCATCTGTGCTGTTCGCACGTCTACCTTTGTTATTGTTTTATTGCTGTAATTTATGGCTGATCGTCACACTTCATATATCATGAATGAGTGCACATGTCCATGTGCATGTCCTAAGTGCTATGAAGTCACTCTGCAGCCAAAGATCATACAGACCAGTGTTGAGGTCCATTGCTCTCTCTCTCATAAATTCACTGAAGTGGACATGCACTGTCCTGCCTCGTCTGTTCGGACCACACGCACAGACACAGGTCTTTGGTGAGCGGTGGTGAGCTGGTAGGGATTTCCCTCAGGCCGTGCTCACTCACAACAGCAGGACTCTTTTAATGATGTCACATTTTAATGATGTCACCAACGTTGACCTTTGTCTCGCACCAATCCCACGCCCCACTGGGTCTCTTGGAGGCTACATTGGCTCTGTATGGACACGATAATGTGTGCTGGTCATCCATAGCCTGATATCAAATTTCAAAAACGTCTTCAACATCAAAGGAAAGTAAAGACATCATAAAGTGACATTATTTTCTGATTTGTATTCAGCAGATGCCTGCATGTAGCCCATTTTGTGGCTAATAGCAATGGGATGGATGGTTTGTGTTCCATTCTAGCTGTTTATATTTGTGTTGAGTTGGAGGATGATGTTGCTCCTCCAACATAGGTCTTCATAATTTCCTCCTAAGATGTTTAGAAATGAATGCTGTAGAGTCAGTTTTCAAAATATAAATAGCTTTCTCTCCGTGAGGCAGGACCTGACCTAATGTCTGCTTTGATATTGATTTCTGCTTCTTTATAATTTAGTCACCGGAACAATGACCTAAAGATCTATTGGTAGGACATGTAATCCCTTCCTCCCTTTCTGCTCTACCCCCTTATTGTCCACTTTCCTTCTCTTGCCCTCTGCTTTGCCTTTATACATCTGTCTGATGTGAGTACAAGCCCATGTGTGATGTGACCCCTCCATCCACGCTGAATACTGATGTAGTCCCATCACAGGGAGCTTGCAGCCTTTATTGCTGCGTCTGATGAAAGCCGGGCTGATTCTGGTTGCCTGTGCCAGGGCAAACGGCCTCGGGCTGCACTTTAGGACCCATGCTTAAAAAGACTTAGCCCGCCGTACCCCAAGGTCCCATCCATTATTCACCACGAAACACTCAAATCGCTGAGCCCCGCCTCGTCTCATAGTGCAGGAAAGATAATGCATATGTGTGTACATGGGGGTGGCGGGAGCTTAATGGCAAGCTGCGAAGTTGGGGCGAGTTGCAGTCCTTCTTCAGCAGCTGCTTTCATCTCCTGATTAGCTTCTTATTAAGTCTGCAGAGCCATGAAAATTTAATGAGAATTTATTAAAGAATACCCATGGTGTTGCTACTGTAGGAAGATTACAAAAATGTCCCATTTTTCAGCTGTGGTATGGCTTCCTGCATGGTCAACGGCAGATGTATTATGTTTGAGCCATTTGGTTCTCAACCAGCCTGTGGTGTTTGACCTTTTCTTGAGCACTGGTCTGACCAACACTCAAAATCCTTCTTGTTTCGGCAATGAGGTCACAATAAATACAGAATTTCATTCTGTGCAGCAGATGTCAAATGAGTGATTTGTTCCAACCTTGAAAAAAAAAAAGCAAGATGAAAGGAATTGCACAAAAGCAACACACCCAGACAGACAGTGTGAGTGTCATCTTTTGTTTTTGTGGTAGATCCTAATTCCACGGGCCCTCGCCTCCCCCTCCCTTCCCTCCACTTCTGCGTTTTCAATTTCTAACAGAATACCAAATAACAAGCATTTCAAATGATTCCTCTCGGCATTCAGCACAGTGCATGCAGGAGTTGAAGACCGATTTTACTCTTCTCATCACCTCAGCCCTCGCTCTGCTTCGTCTTGTCCTGTGTTTTGTCTTCGCTCAGATGTGTGCCACGGCCATGTGTTAATGAAGTGTGAGAAGTGAAGCAGTAACACGTCTCGCCCATTTTGCCCTCAACTCCCCGGAGTGTGGGGATACAGAAAATTGCACACACTCGTGCAAAGATTCTTGTGCAAAAAGAAACAGACACATACACACATGCTGTAAAAAGGAGAAAAAAAAAACACATTACACACATACACACATCCTGTCTCAGTCTCAAGGGGCTGATCCTGGAGAAACCGGGTTAATTAGCTTGTTCATTCCAGATCTTACAAAGAGTCGTGCTCTTCAGATGAAGGGAGCTGCATTGTGCACTGTTGCTTTGTGTTCAGCTAATAAAGCTCAATAAGCCCTTCATCATATGAGTGGGTACCGGGCCTGTAGGTAGCAAGGTTTATTCGAAATTCTGATTGATCTCCATTGTTGCTTGCTTGAAATTATGTTATTATCAGCTGCTTTTTCATCATGGAATTGGTCTTCGTGCCTTCATGAATGAAAATCTCAGGGCTTGCACGCGTGCATTAATGTTCCTGAAAGAAAAATAAGCCCAGGAGGACACGTTTTGTTGATTATCACCAAAGGAAGAAGACTGCCAGGTGAAAGAGAGTGCAGGAACAAACTGGAATTATCCGCCGGCCTGATCCTTTGACGCAGGCAGCTCAGTACAAGTGCTATAATCCTTTCCTCTCCACGTCTAATGCTAACAAAGCTTTTGCACGACACAGTGTTGCTCATGTCCCTCCTTCTACCTGGAATGACTGCACCAGCAGCTTATGCAACTAACTTTCCATCCAGGTGCAGGACTTTGGGTCTTAATCTTACACAACTTTCCAAAGCAACCCGATCAATGGCAACTTTTTTTTGTTTTGTTTATTGTTTTTGCCTAGGACAGGATGATGCATTGAGTGCAGGATATTTTAGGGTACTCCTATTTTACTTTAGCTTTCAACATGACATTTAAGGAAACAAACTCGCTCCGCACGCATATCCTTTCACTACTATTCCTTTTAGTGGACCTTTCTCTTCCACTTCATCTGCCATGCTCAGGCATCTATATATTCAATGTGTTACTGGCTCCTCATGCTTTGTCTTCATTCCAGAATCAATTATTATCTATGTTTCCATCCTGCTGCTTTCCCTGTCGATACTGAATGCTGAAGGGCATTATTGAGGATCAGACTGGTCAACAGAAGCCTTGCCTGTTTTTATTCATTCATACATAGACACATTACAGCAGCAGACCAACAGGCTTGCCTGCGTTATTACTGGTGATGGATGTGTGTTATCTCAAGCATCCCTCTGATGTATCTACAAGCTCTGACCTGTCTTTGTTAGACCTGGCTGGCCACAGGATTTATGGGTTTCATCTGGCTATGGCCTGCTGATGAAGCTGGGTGTGTGTGTGTGAGTACTCATTTAATCAGCCCAGTCTCTGTTCTGCTGCTTTTTCAGGTCCATCCTGACCCTGCTCAGGCTCACATAGTAAAAATAATTCACCTCATACAAGTGGAAATGATTCATCAGACCTCACCCTATCCACACCACTTCTTCCAGTCACAGTGTTCCTCAAAATTAAAAATTTTCTTGCAAAAAATGTTGCCATTTACACTAAATTCCATCAGTGGTTGATTCTGAAAACATTACCTTGTTTGAATTCATTTGCGTGTGGAAAAAGCTCATTTAGGGAAGCGTTCTGTAATGTTTCTTTGAGTTTCAGCTTCGTTGACTGTGCCGGAGACATGAAGGAAGGATGTACCCATGTGTAAACATGTTAAATTGCATTCATCAATTACTGTTTCTTCTCAGTGACTTAATGTGTTGATTATGAGCGGAGGAGAGAAGGGTAGAGAGACACAGGGAAAAGAGAGCAGGATGAAGGACAAAAAAGAGAAATCGGCCGTGATTCCAGGAAACTGATTGCTAAGCTGATTCAATTTGATTCACACCACTGGTTTGGGCCTGACGGCTTTAGAGAAAAACTGTTGTGTATTTTAAAGTGTTGGGGAAGTTTGCTACACATCTCAAGTTGTACAAGTTCTACAATTATGGGGACAAAGCTTGCTGTTGTTTTTTCTTTTTTTTCCACTCTCTTTCTGTCTTATTTTTGAATAATGTTTGTGCACAAGAGTGCATGCCACAGCATATGATGTGTCAGTCAGAGACATGCTCCCAGGATGAATTTAGGCCAGACTTTGTCTTGCCTGTACAATGCTGTTAAAAGGTTATTAGTTTATTTAATCAAATATGATTAACAATGGCCCCCACCTCGGGTTATTATCAGCACATGTTCACAAGAGTCCCTGCAGTCTCATTTTTGAACGTGACTGTCTCACAGCTAACTGAAACAAGGGGAAGACACACATATATAGAGAGCTTTATATGGGGAAGTGAGTCTGCCAACAGGGACTTTATTGTCTGTAGCTGGTGCATTAAACTGCACTCATTCCCCCAGATGCAGCAGTAGGTTTTCACTCTATTGCAGCAGTCTCTGTCTGCTGAATTACAGCTAGCATCAGCAACTAAGTCTGAGAGCTATTGGCACACACTCACACACTCACATAAACTCTTGACTGCCGCTAGAGATGGAAACGGTCTCCATAGCAACATTCCCCTCTCCTGTTCAGAGCTCTGCCAGAGCTCTCCCGGTCTACAGAGGGCGTGGGGGGTACAAAACAACAAGCTTTCTCTTTTTCTGTCTAATATTATTGTCTCTGCCAAACAGAGCCAGCCTCTACTGTAGTGTATATGTGTGTCTGTGTGTGAGACAAACAGACATTATGTTCTGCGTTTTTAGCCCAGGGCTGTTTAATAATTACAGTCACCATTAGCTTTTTTCTAAATCCTGGCAAATGCATGACTTTGAAGACGAGAGGAGAAGCTACTTCAAGGGTACGTGTCTTTTATTTACTTTTTGGTAAAAGTGTAGTTATGCAGAGCCACTGAAAGATCGACGGCCTGTAATCAGTTATACCACAACACTGCTTTATTTACAGTTCTGTTGCTTTACACAGACACATTAGCTGCAAAACATCTGAGAGGTTTATGAACTCGGTTGGTAATGAAGCAGAGCAGCATGGGGTCTCAGCCAGCAAAGATGAATGACATTGCCAGTGTAGCAATGTTAAAAAAGCAGGAGTGCAATTAAAAATGACACAGGTCACCTCACTTCAGCCAAAAAAGAGAATGAATTATCATGCAGTGACTCATCCAGCAGTTTCTCCTAACCCATATTTCACCAAACTGGGTTTCTGTGTCGAATAGTCCCCTGTGGTTTGATCACAAGAATTTCCTCCCCCTCTTTTCTCTTGTAATATTTTCTCGAAGCCACTCCACAGATCCCACTGAAGTCCTCTTGTTTCTGCCTGCTTGATACTTTAACAGGTGTGTCCATTTCCGCACTGACATTTTCAACTCCTTCTCTACTCTGCCTCCTGTTTTGCAGCTGACATTATCTCAACGGTCGAGTTTAACTCATCGGGGGAGCTGTTGGCCACTGGGGACAAAGGGGGCAGAGTGGTTGTCTTCCAGAGGGAGCAGGAGGTAGGAAATGCCAACAATTCAATGCCAATTATGCCTTCCTTTCTGCTAAAAGCATCTGACAGCCTCGAAGCATTTAAGTTGGATTGTTTATTTTTCAGTTTGAGGCAAGGTCTGTAAAGGACCACTCCCTGCAAATCAGGCAGTAAATATCTTAAACCTCTAGTTTTCATTGGATGCTTTTAAAAAAACTGAAGTTTGAAAAAGCCACGTCTCAGGTTTGATCAAGATGCCAGGATTCCATTGAATTACCGCAAAACCGCAAATACTTTTTTAATCTATTTTGTGTGATATAATGACTTTATGAGGTCTTGTTATTATGTAGGTTTTTTTTTTTTGTTTGTTTTTTTTTACTTATTTTTGTAATGAGTGCCTCTTGGCCACGTCTCCCCAAAAAGTAGATATTATCTCAGGGCACTTCCTGGTAAAATGAAGGTTGAAATAAATGAATAACATACAAATAAATATTTTTAGTCCTAAATGTTCAGTAAAAATGCAGTATATTAAAAAGTCTAAGAAAGTTAAAAAAAAAAACATGAATGTCCTGCAGCATGTTGTAAACATAGCTGATATGTTGTATTAATTAAGTTCAGTATTATTTAGAAAGCGTTTGGTGGTTTTACGGTGGTATAGTTTTTTGAAACCTACAGTAAATAGGTAAATGGCTAACCCTTTTTTTTTCATTCTCAGAGTAAGACACAGCCCCAGCGTCGGGGGGAGTACAATGTTTACAGCACATTCCAGAGCCACGAGCCCGAGTTTGACTACCTGAAGAGTTTGGAGATTGAGGAGAAGATCAACAAGATCAAATGGCTGCCTCAGCAGAACGCAGCGTACTTCCTGCTTTCCACAAACGGTCAGTTTATTAAAAACACCATGTGGAGTAAACTAGTGAAATGGCCAGATAAGCTCATATTTTATTATCTTTGTGTGTTTATATGTGGTTATTATGTTGTCATCAGTCAGTGAAACACATCAAGCAACTGTTAGATCGTGTCTTGATTGAAAGGATTTGAAGCTAATGTAAAAGGAGATAATGTTTATGTCGCACGAAAATGTATTTTGTTTTTACTCTCTGGGCGAATTTATTGGAGTTTTGCTTGGCTGACTGGATGCTGCCGGCTGAAGAGTTTCAGATTAAAGACGTCATGCATGGCTGCCACCACAGAAACACACACAAATATATCAAAGCATATGCCACCACACACATACGTGATCCGTAGCTCACGCAGACACTCACGCATCAGCAGAGAGACGTCTTACAGATTGCGGGCTTCATGCATGGCTGCTACAGAAGTGCTTGCGGTGGCTGCAGCAGATGGTGGAGGGTCCTGTGGCGCTGGCCTGGTTGTTCTGACACCAATTTTCACAGAGGAAATTAAAAGAGGAAAAAAAAAGAGGCAACAACCTGACTGCTGCTGCCATTCCCTTCAGTAGACCGAGAAGATGAGATGTAACTGGTGTTTATGCGAAGCAGAATTGAAAAGCACCCAGATGGCTTTTTCAGGGGGAGCAGAGAAATGAAGTCAACTTGTAGATGGATATCAGTGACATCAGAATCTACACATGAGCTGCCGTTCATCATCCTCCCTGGCTTCTGCCCAGCTACATGCCAGATTGACTTCCCAACCCCCCACACCCATCTTGTAGGGAGACTCACTATTGTGGCCCACGATCTATGCGTATCTGGTGTTTCCTCATGTGTCTGTTTTATTCTGTGATACATCCATCCCAGACAAGACAGTGAAGCTGTGGAAGATCAGTGAAAGGGACAAGCGCCCGGAAGGCTATAACCTGAAGGACGAGGATGGACGGATCCGAGACCCGTCAACCATCACCTCGTTGCGGGTAAGAGGTTACACAGAACTATCAAGTCTAACCACACCCAAACGCCGCATTCCTCTTAGAATGTGGTGTGATGATTTTCTTTTTTCTTCTTCTTCTTCTTCTTTTTTTGTGCTGATGTGTCATTTTTAGGTTTACAGGAAATAAATGGATGTTTTGAGATCAGATGACAGTGTAATTAGGTAGAAGTGAAAGAATTTTTCCAAAATGACTCTCATTACCTCTGTCTCTTACTTTGAAAAAACTGTTCATATGAAAAGTGTACCCAGTAATATCCAGAGTTGAATGAAATCAGTAGTGCCCATGACATGTCCAGTTATTTGGACAAATCTCTTAAAATCTCTATCATCTGGTCTTCTTCAAGTCTTAAAAGATGCACCGATAGATGGATGGAAGGATGGATGGATACCACGCGCACCATCTCAGCAAAAACACCTCATACCAACTGTCTAGCATGGTGTTGGAGGGTTGTTGAGTTGGGCTTGAACTCAACCATCAGACCTGGGCACCGCGTAGTTACTGAGCCAATCAGAGACTTCCCTGTACAGCAATATGAGCATGTCCACGCAAAAATAGTTGTTACCAGAGGTGGGAGTAAGTCACTCGTGTGCAAGTCTCAAGCAAGTCCCAAGTCACTGTGATGAGAATCAAGCAAGTCAAATCGAGTCCCTGCTATAAGTCAAGCAAGTCATCTCAAGTCATTGACACATACATCATCATACGTCACATAGCTTGTTTAAGCTGTGCTAGTGTTAACAAACATTCTAGCTAACAGCTAAAAGCTGGCTAAGACACATTCACGTAGCTTACCTTTCTTTGTGGGTCTTGTAGTGACGGATGAAGTTGGATGACGTGGTGCTCGTGTCATTTATTTTTGAGCAGCAAACCTTGCATAACGCTGTCCTCTTCTTATCGACATCATAATCTTTATATCCAAACTGAATGATTCTAGGTATAGCCGCCGCCATGACTGCTGTTCCTGTGTTGCTCTAACGTAATCTAACATTAAATAAAATGCCCGCGCAGCGTGCTGCTTGCTGCACTGTGAAATCACCCAATAATGTTAAAGACTTGATCAAATGTAATCTAACGTTAAAAAAAATGCACATATTAAAATTTTCATTTATTTTATTTAAATAAAGTCCAGTCCTTTCAAGTCATCTGTCTCAAGTCTAAGTCAAGTCTCAAGTCATGAGAGTCAAGTCTAAGTCAAGTCAAATCTTTTATCAGTGTTAGTCAAGCAAGTCTCAACTCCTCAAATGTGCGACTCAAGTCTGACTCGAGTAAAGTCATGTGACTCGAGTCAGACTCGAGTCCCCCACCCCTGGTTGTTAGAGAAAAAAAAACAAAACAAATAACAAAACATGTAGACAGATGTTACATGCAAAACTTTACAGCTAAAAAAGAGCAAAGAAGAAAAAAAAATCTACCCACAAACTTTAGTGCCTGAGGTTTTCAATCCTTCTCAGCTCTTTATGAATTCTTCCGTTACAGTTTAATAGAAGTTTGAAAAAAATTGTCCCAAAGCATAATTGATTTACTATTGTCTTGGAACAGGAATTAAAAAAAACAAGAAATGTCAGTTTTCTTGTCCAACTCTGTTCTCAACTTAATGTTTTAGTTTTAAGTCACATTTCGTGTCCACTTTCACTCACAGGTTAGGTTTAAGCATTAAAAACAACTTGCTTAAAGCCAGGAAAATGTTGGTTTTTTTTGTTGTTTTTTTACTTCTAAATACATTCTCTCACAGTTTACTGCAAAAATCTCATTATTCAGGTAATGCCCGACAGATGAGTCCCACTTTCTCTACAACAGATGCAAAACGTGGCATGGCAACAAAGGAATTATCATACCAAAATAGATTATTTGTGCTGGGAACAGTGAAATTTCACATGTCCCCTTTTGTTGCGAGTAAATGAGAGGCGTGCCGTCTTTGGGCACTTTTGAACTTAAAAAGTAGAAAGTAATCAATACACGCCCTGAAATGAAACCATGAAGAGGTCATGCTCTCCCTCTCTCTCATTCTTATCTCTCCAGAGCATATTTAATTTTTACATAAAGAGGTCACACACATAGGACGCTGTGTGCGTGAATGCGCGTCTGCGTGCATGTGTCTGCCATAGCAGATTAGTGCTGTGTTCAGCATGTCTGTCCCTCTTTGTCTGGCTGGCCAGGGGATCATAGCAACCTGGAGGACAGGCCGTGGCTGTGGCAATCCTGTTTAGCGGCTATGAAATCTGTGCAGGGGGAGAAAGCTGAGGATGGAGCCCAAATAATTACCCTTTAAATTTAATATTAAAGTACTAGAAATCAAATAATGAAAAAAAAAGTATTTAAGATGCATCATTCAGTAACTGCTGTAGAGTATTTATTTTTTATTAAAGCAGAGATTTGTGGGTTGAGTACCTTCTCTAGAAGGAAAAAAATCTCTTTAGGTCACTGAGATGGTGAAGGGGCAAGAGACTGAACAGTGTAAGTGTGAGTGTTTTTGGGTTATGGGTTAATAAGGTCCATGTCTCTCTGGACAGCTAGTGAAAGACATGGAAATGAAGTGACACCCATGGAGATACAGCAGCCTGCTGGGCTGCCATGTCTCTCTCTCAGTGCCAACAACAGACCAGAGAAAAAAGGGAAGAAGCAGTCGATTTGTTCTTCTGGCTCCCTCCCCTCTCCTCTCTCTTTGTCTGGGTTTTATCTGGCCAACGGGGGGCTGCATGCAGGCTGGTGCTGGGCGTCTTTGAAGCCCATGCAGCACTGTACAAACTGTGTGTGTTTGTGGGTGGGTGTGAGTGAGCTCGTCTTAATTCTGCAGAGTTCAGTTATCATTCCTCAGCAGGGCTTTGCGATGCCCTCAAGCCATCTTTCTTCCATCTCTTTTCCTTTTTCCCTTTTTTTCCTGGCACACACACAGACACACACACACAAACAAGAGATCAGGAGTGACTTATTCAGCTGTTACATGAGGAACTGGAAGGGAACTGTGATCACTGAGTAGCTGTGCAGCAAACAGACATTTACAGTCTGACAGAACCGGCTCATCAAACAGCCCGGGAACCCTTTGAGTTCTGTCTCTGTTTCATTAAGAGCTGTGGATTAAATGTCAGATGGAATCCCTGGAGTCACACAGTTGAAACACACGCTAAATATTCACTGATTTCAAATCCATGAACACAAGCAAATCCAGTAAACGCACATTCATGCATACTCAGATGAACATTCCCGAAGACCTCTGTGAAATCAAACAGAATAAACAATAAGAATGAACACATCAAAACCTTTACTGTGAATCTCCTCTTCTTGCATGGTTGTATATATTCTTATCATTTCCCTTTAAACGGCCCGTGTCCACCTCCAGGTGCCGGTGCTGCAGCCGATGGACTTGATGGTTGAGGCTACAGCCAGACGTGTATTCAGCAATGCCCACACATACCACATCAACTCCATCTCTGTCAACTCCGACCTCCAGACCTTCATCTCCACTGACGACCTCCGGGTGAACCTGTGGAACCTGGAGATAACTGACCGCAGCTTCAGTATCCTCTTTCTCTCACCCTTTCTTTTCTGCAGTTATCACTGCGGACATAATTTGAGATGAGAAAAAAAAAAAAGTACAGCCTTAGAAATGGACGCAGAGGAATCAAATACAAGGTTATTATAAGATGTATTTTGTAACTTAATCCTATGATATAGTATTAGCTTCTATGGAGGCTAAAAGGAGATTATGTGACGAGTGGTGGGCCATATTCAGAACGCATAAAACAAAAGCTTTAACTTGATAAGATTAAAGCTGTAAATGTACAAGTAATTTGCCCCGTTAATCTCCCAGTATTCTCAGAGATTGAAGAAATGTTCATAAAAGAACTGAAAGAGCCTTTTTTTTTGTAAAGGAACAGTATGTCTTCTGTTTGCAAACTTGATTCAATCTCATCACACCTCACCTCAAAATTTACTTTTGAATCCAGATTTATCAATAAGAAAATAGGTTCATCATATGATTAAAGGCAACTAGTTTGTGAAGAGATTTAGGCTGCTTTAAACCAGAACTCGCCTGAATTTATTCAGGCAGTGATACAACCAAGATCCCGCTGGTGGTTTAGAATATTCAAGTTTCACTTAAATACATTCATTTTTTTAATCCTCATAATTTCACTGATATACAGTATTTATGTATCTGATTATCAAGAAAACTTGCAACAGTAAAATGTTTCAGCTTGTCTCCACAGTTGATTGGTTTACGCCGGCCTTTGATACGTAAAAGCTAAATTGATTGGAGGGTCAAATCAGGGAGCCAACAAGCAAGACTTCTCTACAAAGTTGTTGTGACAAATTTGAACATCAGTTTTGCGTGGATCATGCCGTAGATTCCTTAGTGGATGCCTCTCAGACATTGTGGACATCAAGCCGGCCAACATGGAGGAGCTGACGGAGGTGATCACCTCAGCGGAGTTTCATCCCCAGCAGTGTCACACCTTCGCCTACAGCAGCAGCAAGGGCTCAATACGACTCTGTGACATGAGACAGGCTGCACTCTGTGACAAGCACTGCAAATGTGAGTATAGGCATCATGGGAAAAAGACAAGAAGTATTTGTGTGCTGGACAGGGACTATAGTCGCTTTTATTCCATTTAGGTCAATTTCTGTTTGGAAAAATATTTCAGAAATATTATAGTTATGATTATAAATTCCACCAGTTAAACTCTGACATTTGCTTTTCATTGTCTGAAATTGGTGGATTTGTAATGGATATATTTATATAAATTATGTTAATATTTACCATGTACATGTTGGGGTTTTTTTTCTGGTCTTTTGAGTGTCTGTGAACGAGTCGGAACAATAGAGTCGTCACTCTCAGGAAGGCCATTGTGTGTCATTTTCTATGTAACCGTCAGGTTTAAAGTGCTTTCCAGACCATGCAAATCCATATGTTGTTCCAAGGAAGATCAGCT
>JBAMYA010000002.1:11939074-11959137 GCA_037176975.1 Arrhamphus sclerolepis
CATTTATTCCCTCCGAAGAAGCTAACAGTGGTTCAGTATGATGAGTCAGGCTCTCATGTTCCACCACATCGATCAGATGGGCTCATACTATAAATATAAGCAAAGCAGGCACAGTAAAGTAACTAACTTGTTTTGACTGTTAAATCTGTAGTAAAAAACAACAATAAAAAAAGAAAATCACTTTGTAAAATCCTCTAAGTTTGAATCCTTTGAATATAATCCCCTTATTTAACTGTTCTTTTAGAGAATTTTCGCATCTTTCAGCTCTTTATTTTGGTTTTCTCTTTGTGCTCTTGTTAACAGATGAACAAAGTGTGAGGCTAGAATTTTACAACTAAAGCGCTAAACGTTTTCCCTAAGAGCCAGAAAAAAACAGGCTAAAGCAGTTAGTGAATATTGACCTTTGATATGTCAAAGGGCCGTTATACAGGATTGCCAGAATTACTGTGTGAATGGGCTTCTGCTTTAACAATAAGGCAATTTCATACCAGTGTTGCTTCCTCTGAAATTTGCAGAAATATAAAAATGGTGTTTAGATTTATTGTATTGTATGTATTGAAACATGTTAACACCCATCCTCCTTGTATTTACCCTCCAGGTTTGTGTAGGTGGCAAACGTCGCAAGGATGAGATCAGCGTGGACAGCCTTGACTTCAGCAAGAAGATCCTTCACACGACGTGGCATCCGCATGAGAACATCATCGCTGTAGCGGCCACCAACAACCTCTACATCTTCCAAGACAAAGTGAACTAAAAGGCAGTGTGGCCCTGCTGACTCTCTGGCCCAGCACACACGAGGGGCTGCTGTCTTTAATTTTCCGACTTTGGTAGCGCCGAGTCAAGTATCCAGTGACTGAAGTGAGCAGTGGACAATGAGAAATTTGAGAAGTACGAAATGGATACAATGTGAAGAAAAGGTTTCCATTCCACTGTTTGGCTTTTAAATTTAACTTATTTAGCCTCGCGGACGCGCGAAGACTTGAATCCTGTGCATTTATGCAAAAGAGGATTGCTGCATGAGTACCGTTATGTAGCAACCCTCTGGACCCTGACAAAAAGGGCGGATTTGGGAACACTGAATATAAAATAGAGCACACAGAAAAACCAAGCTTACATGATGGTGGCTCATTGTCATGTAGCAGCAGTGCCCCCTGTCTTCGATCTGCTCATGCTGCAGCGCATGCAATGAATCCTGCTGCCTCTGGTTGAGCTGAAGTCGGACAGTGCAGAGGAAGAGACTGTTAATCTCTTACTCCAGAAACTGAGCATTTTCAACTGTGACGCAGCACGGTCAGTCTTATTAGTACAAGTTTTTTGTCTCCTTGTTGAGACTGCTGTAGTCTGTAATGTGAATGAAGCCCTTCCAGGTTGTGTCACTTGTTTTATTTAACGCTGTTGTTTGTTGAGTCCTTCTCTCGGTCAATGAGTCTGTTTAGAAGCTGTGGTGCCTTCTTTTGGTATGTGGGGGTTTGATGTAGTGGGAGTGGGAGGGGGGAGGGGACTGTGTGAATGTTTCAATGAAATGTCAACTTGGGAATATTCTGTTTGTTTTTTTCCCCCCGTTTATTTCCTTTTTTCCCAATAAGCAAAAATGATAATTACAAAAAAAAAAAAAAAAGCTCCACACAGGCCCCAAGAGGAAAAAAAGTGCTTGAAGCCATGAGTTCAAGATTCTATTATAGCACCTGGTTAACAAGCTCAGGAGAGGGCGCTGTCATTTGTACTGCAAGATACATGACAAAACCAATTTTTTCTTTGCAAAGTTCATATTGGGAAAAAAAGAAACTCTTTGCCATTTTTAACCTTATTTGGACAGTGCTGAAAAAAATCTCTAAATGGTAAACTGTTAATATAATCATTTCAAACCAAAGTCAGCAAATTGAGTGTTAAAAGAAGTGGTTTAGCATGTATTGAATATGATTTTGATGATGCTGACACCCTGCAGTATAATTATTTGAACGTGTGCTGTAGTGTGCACTGGGTACCAGGATGCAGCAGCAGGTTGCCCCTCAGCAATCAGCTCGAAACAGTTTGGAGATAATTAACTGTCTCAGATCTGTTCTTAGGGCAAACTCCCTTAAAGCAAAGCAGTAAAAGGTCTAACTGAACTCTGTGAAATCAGGGATTAATTAAATGTGATTTCTTTAACCTTAAAATCTTCTAAACAACCTCCTTTGTGACACTTATAATTGAAACAAGACAACTTTTATAGCTCAGAATGTATTGAAATGCAATGAAATACCATGCAGTCTTTATGCTTACTGGACTTTCTTTGAATAATAAAAAATAAAGACGTGCAAGCTCAATCCAGCACTGCTGGGCCATGCCTGTTGACTTTTAAAGAAAGAAAACATAAGATGCCAATAATGTGCCATTTCCTGTTATCACTACTGCTTATGGTGTTAGGATGCCCTCATGTGGACAAAGTATAAGTGAAGCAGAGGCAGTCGTGGATTCTTCTGATGTCTCATGTTTAATAGTTTAAGTACATTATAATTTTCAAAATAGTAAAAGAGCATCACGCCTACTCAAAGAAATGTCAAAAAACTATTTGGAATGTTACATTTATTGTTCTGTTCTGTGTTTGTGTGGATTACTTACAAGTTGTCCGGGTCTTACCTGCAGTAGGCATTGGTCACAGCTGCAGTGCAGGGGTCCAACGTGTGCAAAGACAATATCCACACTTTTACACCACCAGCAGCAGCCTGAAGAGTTCCAACATGCTTTCATGTTGTTTATGTCAAATTCTGACCCTACCATCTGAATGATGTAACTGAAACTGGGACTCATCAGACCAGGTAACGTTTTTGGGGTTTTGTTTTTGTTTGTTTTTTTCAAATCTTCTATTGTCCAATTTTAGTGAGGCTGTGTGAAGTGTAGCTCCTGTGTAGTTCCTGTTCTTAGCTGACAGAAGTGGCACTTAGTGTGGTCCTCTGCTGCTGCAGCCAACTGCTTCAAGGTTTTGCAGTGCTGTGCGTTCAGAGATGGTATTCTGCACGCCTTGGTTGTGACAAGTGGCAACATGGACAGTTATTTACACGACATTTTTCTATACGGAAGGACATCCATGCAACAACACCATGTTGCAAAACAGAATGTTCTGTGCAGATGAAGGCCTGTAACTGTATTACTAATACAAAGGTGATGCAATATAAAAACCCAGAATGTTGCAAACCATTCTGAAGTCTATTAGGTTTGAATTGTTTTAGAGGGTAAAAATGTGCTCCTCCATGGCTCTGATTAGCTGTTAGCCTAGCTCCTGTTTTCTGTGGGTAAGACAGAAACTACTTAAAAATAGTAAACACATTAAATAAACAAAATGTACCAACATCAACTATTTTCCATCAGTGGTTCAGAACTGTATCCATCTTAACTCTCATTCAAAACATCAATGCTAAGTTATTTCAAGGAAAACCATCAGGTTACAATAAGTCAAATTAGGAATCTGACACATTAACCTGCGCATTATTCTGAGTTTTTCCTAATTGGCCCCATGTGGGTGTAGTATGAGCACACTTTCCCAGCTGGGGATAGTAGCTGTCAATCAAACAGCATCTTTATATCCAGCTGCAGAGGCTGCATCGTAGTGTCTTGGGATGAAGCAGGGGACAGGCACGAGCTCTTCTGTGATCGCTGGTAGTCATTCAATAGCTTTCCTGATCCAGTTATTTTAGGAGCTTTTCTTTCCTAGACACATTTCCAGTTATTTGATTTTGGGCGTTCTTTTACCCAGAATTCTCTCCCTCTCCCTCTTTTTAATTTTTATTTTTGACTTTTACAGATTTTCTTCCCTCTCTCTCTGGAGACAATGGATAAACTGAGTGAGAACAATGCGACCATGGTGAACATCTCACTAGACAAGAGACCATTTAATGAATTGGGGTCTTTCCAGCACTGGGACTCCGGTGAGCTCAAGGTTCTGGTGCCAGCTATTCTGGGAGTCATCTGTGTGTTGGGTGTGGCTTGTAATCTCACTGCAATGGCCATCCTGTTTTCAAACGCACACAGGGGCAAACTGTCCTTGATCAACTCCCTCATCTTCAATCTGATGTTCGCCGACGGGCTTGTGCTGATGTTCACGGTGCCCTTCAAGGCTGCATCCTACTCCAAGGCAAGCTGGAATCTGGGCTGGTTGGTGTGCAAGACGGCTGACTGGTTCCTCCAATCATGCATGGCAGCAAAGAGCCTCACAGTGGCTATAATGGCCAAAGCCTGCTTCCGCTACGTGTCAAACCCTACCAAGCAGGTGAGCATCCACCTGGGCTCCATCCTGGTGGTGCTTTTCTTCATCTGGATGTCTGCCTGCTCCGTCACCATCCCTCTCTGGTTATTTGCTAAGCTGCAGAGTGGGATCCGTGGGCTGGTGTGTTTGCTGAAGGTTTCCCCTGAAGCCCAGGATTTCATGTCTGTGTACGTCAAAGCTTACCCTCTGGGGGTCTACTGTGCACCTCTGAGCTTTGCTTTAATGTATTTCTGGAAGGCTTACGGCCAATGCCAGCGCCGCTCCAGTAAGACTCAGAATCTGCGTGCGCAGATCAGGTCCAGGAGGCTCACTTTGATGCTTTTCAGCCTCACTGTGGCCATGGCTATCCTCTGGCTTCCTCAGTGGGTGGTATGGGTCTGGGAGCGTCATATAGCAGAGAAGGAAATTGAAGGAGCTCAGCCTCTGATGTCCTCTCCTCCCCTTTTTCTGACCTTGTCTGCTCAGCTACTCACTTTCTCTCTGTCACTGGTGAACCCTCTTATCGTCCTCTTTCTATCTGAGGAGTTCAGGGAGGGTTACAGAGGGCTGTGGAGGCGCATCACCATGCGCAAACAGCCTCCCCCAAAGCCAAAGCCTGGACCCCACAACCCTACCTCTCTCCAGTCCCCTTGTCCCAGACCAGCGATCTCAGGCCATCTGAGTTGGGAGAGAAATGTTCAGTTCAGCTCCAGCTCCAGCCAAGAACCCAGCAGAGAGGCTCAGCCCCAACCAGAACAAGGTGCAGGAAAAGGAGAGAGAGAAGCTGACAAGGTGAGCCTTAAAGATGGCTTTGTCTTGCCTGATGTGGAGCAGTTCTGGCACGAGAGGGAGACTGGATCGCACATAGATGAAAATGATCCAATCCCGTGGGAGCATCAGACCGATGAGGGGAAAAAGTAACCAGCACCTTCTCAGCTAATCATCAATAGACCTCTGCTGCGTGGACTGCTGAGTTTTACAATGTACATTATTGGTGTTCTGTCATCTGTGTGTTTGTGATATTATTCAAAGGTAAGAAGTGGAATCAGTATGAATGTGGACTACATGTAGTTCAGAATCAGCTGAGATTCTTTTGTTTGTTGATGAAGCACAATAGAGTATAATTAGTGTAAGGTGATTATTGGTGGCTGTTAATCAAAACTTCTTGTATGAATAACAGAATAGAGTCCTTTTCTACTGTACTGTAGTGAATGTAGTAGAAATAAGACAAAATATTAGTATTAGCAAATAAAACTTCCTTTTATTGTAAACTCAAAAGGGAGAATTCTATGAACACTTTTTTTTTTTGCTTGTGCAATCACTGTTTGTATGTCATCCTCCATTACTACAGAGTGATGTTAGGGAGTCTTTTCAACTGTCAGTGTTAAATTCCTCCATTCTAATGATTATAGCAAATCAATGTCCATCTGATTAACCTGTATTTTCAATAAAGGCACTGTCAAAATGTTGCTTGAATGTGATTGTCTTGTTGAGATTCTATGTCAGGTCATGAATACACACAAACACACTCACACACACACACACTGGTACAGAGGAGTCTTAATGGGGTGGATTCCTGCAGGCATCGGGTCATTAAATAGATTCTCAAGGATATTGGGAATTGCCAGGGGTTGTAATTAGTAGAAAAGGAGCGTTCATGTGAGCTCATACCAGGTGTCAGTGGACCCACCTCTGTGTCTGTCTCATAAGGAATTCTCTCCTCATTTAGATGAATGCTCATGATAGGCCAAGAGCTCATAGTTAAGGGGCTCTATGTAGATTCTTTTTCCTCCTGTGACCTGTAGTGGACTTGTTTGACATCTGCAAAAGTAACCCATCTCAGATTAATCCTGAAGAACAATTCTAAACAACACTTATTTTCTCTCCAACATGCGCTAAACTTGCAAGAATTTAGAACATGAAATATCTGTAAAAACGAGTGTGGAAGTAAATTCAGGATGTAGTCATCCCATAAATGCCTGACACCTTTCTCTCTTCCTTCTCTTATGACATTTTCTTCTCATTAATCATTTATGTTGACCTTTTATTGCCAAAGGCAGGTTACTCAGTCAGAGCAACACTTAACTATATCACCCACCATCAGTCACCGGGGTAGTGACCTGGCCATAAACAAAGAAGACAAAAAACGAGCTATATATCCATCAATGGAGTGAAAATTTCACTCTCACTGTTGAAAATGAGATATAATACAATGTCACCATTAACCTATAACATAAAAACACCACGTGAGTATCAAAAGCTGCTGTGAAACTACCTTTAAAGATGCTGTGTGACTATTTTTGCTGCTCTTTTCTGTTGACCCCCCCTGACTCTGGCATTTAGCTGCTAAATAAAGCAGTAACTTTGCAGTTGTGGGATTTTTATCCAGTTTCAACAGGAAGCCCTGCATATTACTGACATGTTGCAAACAAGCCATACATATCTGA
The DNA here is from genome assembly GCA_037176975.1 of Arrhamphus sclerolepis. Lineage (NCBI taxonomy): Eukaryota > Metazoa > Chordata > Actinopteri > Beloniformes > Hemiramphidae > Arrhamphus > Arrhamphus sclerolepis. The sequence goes on from JBAMYA010000002.1 coordinate 11,945,744, forward strand.
GACAAATTAATTCCCATTTCAATCCTCCCACATGGTATGCAAACCTGTGATTTCATGTCTTTTACCTCAGAAATGGGAGAACAAGCACAGGCTGCATGAGGGGTATCAGTCAAACTGTAGCTCTGTTAAGATAATACTAGATTTGATAAAAGCAATAATGCTAATAATGGCAATAGCGCACAACGCCTGAAGACAAAGAATAAACCAACTGTGTAATGGTTGTCAACCATTTTTGTTGTCAACCAATTCACTGACTAAATTAAAAAAAGATTCAAGCTTTTCACAGTCCTTGCATACAAAGGCAATATCGTATTTGTACTTATGCCTGATAAGACCGTCCCACAGACATGCTGCTCACTCCTCTGACACCTTGAATGTACCAGCACAGCTTATTAATTGATTAATTAATTAACACACACAACGCCAAAAATAGGACCTAACAGTGACTAAAGAAGACCAAGAGGTGTATAGACAGAGCGAAGATCGACTAACATGACACAGGTGTGACCATCAGAGATGGTCAATACAGACAGGAAGCAAAACTGAACAGAATAAACAAAGGAGGTAAACAGCCATAGCTGAATATTAAACAAAATATCAAACTTTTTAATCATTTCTGTTTATTTGAATCCTTTATTATAGGAAAGTGTGACTACTCATTTCCGTTGTTTAAAAAGTGTATGAATTTTTGCTTTTAGTAGCCTACATGTTATTTTGGAAGAACAGCTAATGAAAAGAAAAAAAAAAAACCAAAAAAACGTTTTTAAGTAATAACATAGAACCTGATGATATAATAGGGTAAGGGTAAAGGAGTAAAACTTTAATAGAAATCTGCAGCAGAACGTGAGAAACCTGAAGCAAAAAATGTGTGATAATCAACATTACAAGAGGAAAAACATCTCTGGGTTAATTGGGCTGCTGTAGAAGGCAGGGGAGCTTTCAGCAGGTGAGATCTACTCTGTACTGCCCTCCTGGCTGTGTCTCCCTCCCACTGTGAGGGGCGGTGGGGATGTCACCCCTCCGTTTTATCCATCAGCCAATCATCATGTCTAATAAATGAAACTCCACAGGAAGGGACATGCCAGCTAACACTAATTATGCTCGACGGGAGAGGCTGGCTGCAATTAAGCCACATGCTAAAACCTTTGCCTGTCAATGCCTCACAGTCACGGTTGTCTTCACCTCCCTTTGGTCCTGAGGAAAATCACCGGCTCCTCAGTCTGCATGGAGCTGATGAGGGAGTTTGCATGTGAGCAGGTAGGGGTGTGCTGGAGATCCGCTGGTTCAGGGGGTCTGGCCTTGGTATTTAACAGTCTTTTGATTAGAATAAATCAGAGAGCTTTCATCTCATAAAGGATGTGGAGAGCTAAAGGGCAGGCATCTTTCCATCAATGTCCTACAGGAACAACCTCAAATTAGATGATATAAAACATCAAATAATGATACTTTTCCCCCTTTACACTTCAGCTTTTTAGGTCATTCCCAAAACAGTTAGTAAACAGATAATTTAATGCTAATGAGGTACAAGGAAAAATAATTGTTGTTTCAAACAAGTAATGTGAACATGTATTTGTAATAATGATTTAGATTAAAAGTGGTATCTGGGAAAGGGTGAGTCTTCAAGGAGAAAGGATAGGCAGAGAATCGCGACTTAAATAAATAATTGAAATTGAAGGGGAAAAAAGAAAAGAAGGGATTTGACAGATACGGGGGGATTTTGAATGATTAGTGTAAAGGGCACAAGCCTAATCTGGACACCTGTGACCTTCCACCCAGAAGGCAGTGTGTAAAACCACACGGACAAGGGATTACTTTAGGAACTTTTAAGCACTATCTTGCAAATTTATAGTCACAAATGGCACTTAACACTTTCCTTTCCACAAAAATAACATTATTTTCATCTTGTTCAGATTCAAATAACATCTCTGCGCTTGGAGGTATCTGGGATGGGCCATCATCATTGAAGAAATAATTTCAATGATGAGAGCATTCATACAGAAAAAGAAGACTGAGATTTTAGCAAAATGCTGCTTTCAAGGCAATATCTTTTCCAGGGTTGTCAGGGATGTTTATCAATAACTACTATACAAAAACTATATTTTATAGTTTTTTTCATGTGCAAAATAGCATGAGACTAGAGGGAAGGAAGCTGGTGTCATGTACATATATAAATATACACATACATACATATATGTGTGTGTATGTACATACATGAGTCAATGTAAAAGGAGACAAGAATTATCATTTAACAGTGAAGCTGTCCAAAGCATTTTAGCAACTTTTAGCTTGTTTCTTGTTATGATCTGATTTGGATCTTTCACACATGTCACATTATATGACAGAACAGGTAACTTTATTTTATTTGATTTTTTTAAGTGAAACCTCTTGGATAAACCTGCTGCACATGATAACTCTTTCTGGATTTGTTTCTCCATAAGCACAGGCCCCGTAGTCTGAAGTAACACACTGGCTTGTCACATGTCAATGTTACAGAGTAAAGTCTTGTATTTCCAGCTTGTTGCACTGCCACCAAGTGGCTGAAAAATAGATCTTAACAAGATAACACAGTATATTCCATTTTTATGTAATTTTGATCCATTATTAATCAAGAAATCTCTATGATGCTTTGTTGATTTTTGTTATATAATTATATAATAAAGCATGTACACCAAGTTTTAAGTGCTATTATTCATATTTCTGGATTTTCATGATTTGTCATTAAAAGTCACTATTTAGTTCCCTTGTCACACTTTTGAAATCTTAAAAGTTTGGCAGTAAATGAGAAAACAAAGATGCTGGTAGCTATACCCTGCAAATAATGTGAAAGACTACTCTGCAAAAAGACACTACAAACCTTCTGAATCTTTAAAGTGTAAAATATCATTCCTAATCCCCAGCATGCATTAAGAAGAGAAATACACATAGAAAGTCATAACACTTATTTTTTTTTAATTTTTAAATGTGTTCATTTGATTCCCACTTTCAGATGCAGGGTTGAACACACCCCGTGTTTGCATAGGTCAGCTGATAAGGTACAACATCGCAGTTGAAAGCCTGCGTTTTCATGTTAAAAGTTTTCATTCTGTCCAAAAACTTCAAATGGACCACAGAAATATGAAATACTTAGGAATAATGCCAAATTAATTGGTGGAGCCCCGCAGGTTTTGGTCAAGTGAGAGCTGCTGCTGAAGAGGTTTTTTTTGTAGTGTTTTTGCACAATCCCACAGAGTTACTAAATCTGACAGTGCTGTTTCGATAGGCTGAACTGATAGCTGTAATCAGAAGTATGGCTCAGTTTTGCTCCTAACATGAAATTATCAAGGCAGCAAAAATCACAGACTGCTAGTGACAGAACTGAGAAATAATGACTCATGTGGGCTCAAATGAAAACTTCAAAGACCACTTTTACATTCAGCTTCTGCAGCTCTGAAAGGTGACATATACTTTCTGGAAAGATGGCTTCATTATCGCTTCATCATCCCAAAAGCCACCTTTAATGCCTTTACATGTGGAGTGTTTAACACACAAGTGCAAAGCCAAAAATAAAAAGAACATAAAAATCATATTAATAAAAAAATCCTCATATTTCACAGGCATATATTTACAGCATGCATGTTGTCTCTTCACCGCTTACCATTGCTCCAGTTGAAAGTCACCATATTTCCATTATTCTTTGCACCTAAGAAGCTCAACAACATCATTATATGCATCTTTTCTTAATATAAGACATGATTTTATAGCTGATGCCGCATAAAGGGCACCATGTTTGGTACGCAGGCTGCACTGTAAACATTCATTTTTCCTTGCTTTGAGAATAAATACTGCAGAACTTCACATTTCCATTTACATCTGAGACAATAAAATAATAAAAAATAAAAACATATTGAAATCCAGAGCACTGGCTGTTCCAAATGGATTTAAAAATAGAAATGTGCAAACTACTGATGAGACCCAAATTTTAAACTCAAAACAAACTCATCTCTTACAGTAACTTGATATGATAATATCATTTTCCCCTTAATGCACATCAGTGTAAATACATTATCAAGTATTTATTTTATTCCACAGTGCTGCAGCTCTTTTTTTTTTTTTTAAAGAAAGTCTGAGGCAGTCCATTACTGGATGTTAGTGGTTGTTCCTTTCCCTGCATTCCTAATTCAGGCTTTAGAAAGAGAGGAGAAAAAAAATAGTTATTTATGGATATCTGTGGATGGATATGTGGATCATGCACCAGACATTTTACCTGTTTGGCTTCTTCTGTCCAGCAGATGGAGCCAAATTAGTTTTTCCTTTCTGCAGGTCATCTGTGGCTACCTGCAGGCCTTTCGGATGTTGTTCCTGCATCAAAATGACAAGCAACATTAGATGTTCACTTAAACTGAAAAAAAATCCATGGATTTACTCAAAAATGCAAACAAATGCATTTACCACTAAAGGTCTTTTGATGGGGCGTGGAGGTGGAGGTCTGTTTGGGGGATCTGGCCTTTGTTTATCTATAACTGAGAGTTGTGATTGGCTTTCAGAATCGTTGGAAGATAAAAATGCAGGTCCTGGAAGTGGTGGGGACAGCTGTTTTGCTTTCTGTCCGTTGACATGGATGGGCTTAAAGGAAGCAGGGGGGCAACCCTGAGGAGCTTTTTGCCTTGCAGGAGAGGCAATAGGCTGGGCCTGAGTCTGCGGCGTCTGTTCTCTCCGCTCTGTAGCATATGCTGGAATGGGAGGAGGCTTCACTGCTGGACGCACTATGGCAGGTCTGGGCCGAGTTGAGCAAGATGGGGTCAGACGAGGAGAAGACTGTCCGTGTGGAAGAGCACAAATGACAAACATTTTATTATTTTCTTAAATTCCAAACACATATTCATAATTGGAATGGTGCACGTATGGACTCCCTTACTGCGTCCTGCTTTTTTGGCAAGAAAGGTGCGTTGTTGTGGATGTTGACTTGACCTTCAGTGCGCAGAGACTTACCCTCCAGTGTGACTGAACATCTGAGGAGCAAACAGACGTACAGACCCATCAGTTGTAAAGGCATCCACACAACACAGAGACTTGGAAAAACAAAAACGGCAACAATGAATTACATACGGAGCGTACTTTGGTGCTGGTGGTGGAGAAGAGGCTTTACGTGGACGGAGTTTATGTCTGTAGCAGCACCAAAGCCCAAGAGCAGCCAAAACCATAAAGAGAGCCAGCGGAAGAACAACAAGGTATGGAAGGAAATTGCCTTTGGGATGACAAAACAAAACGTCAGAAACAGTTGAAGTAGTGATTTTATGAGAAATAATACTTAAATTATGTTTGGCACACGAAACATAAAGCGTGCATCTCACTCTGGCTGACGACAGGTCCACTATCAACACTTCCTCCTGAGCCCTGCTGGTCACATTGAGGAGGTGCCCAGCCTGCGTCGCAGTGGCAGTTATGGTTGTTGTTGCACAGCTGATAAGAGAAGAAGGCCGCGATAAAAACTAACATCAAAATTAACGTATGTACAAATAACATCAATATAAAGGTGCACCACTGACATTTTCATTCTGCAGAGGCCTCATTACAACCACGCTTAAATTATGTACAGTTTTAATACAATTGTATTTTCCTGCTGCTTGAAGATTCTCCTCTCCCATTACAGATCTAATCTGTGTGGACCTTTTACTAAAAATCACTGTTGTGTAGAACTATAAATAATTTAAAGATCTGACTGCATAATACCTTTACTTAATTAAGTTTATACTTTCACTTAAGTATCCTTACATGATTGTGTTGCTACTTTTAATTATACAAATGATTTGCACCACTGCCAAGGATGGCAGCTTTCCATAATTGAAGGCTAGCAGCCAAATCCTTCCTACAAGTCCAGAGGCATTCATCAGACCAGCATCTGAGCTGGGACACGCAAAAACTCACTCCATGTCCATGGCACTTGGCGTTGCACTCGTTAGCTCTGAGAAAAGATGCATTGCGGCACTCTCCATTAAAGCAAATCTGTTAGAATAAAAAGGGGCGTGTGGAGGTCCATTAGAGATGTGGTTATGCAGTGAAAAGCTACCATTTACAGAGTAGGACTTGGATCAAAGTGGGATTTAGACCTCAAGGATCTAAGTATCTTAATCTGTCTCACCGAGTCATCACCACACTTGGTTCCCGTCATGACCAGACCTGGATCCAGGGTGTCACCCTGTGGCTCCTCGTCCCCCTGGCTGAGCTTGTACACATGCGTTCCCAGACATTTGAACTTCTTGCTCCCAACACTGACTGTGGTTTCTATGGGAACAGCATTTCTCTCAATGGGCTTGGTGGCTGAAGTTGAACACTGGATTTTTCCACATTTAGCATCCCTGGCAGGTAAGGTAACAGAGAAACACCGGAAATGAGGGAGAAGTGAAAGGGCAGGGTCCCTGAATGCGTTGCTGAATGTTGTGGCCTTCACCTGTCATTACAGCTCCTGTACTTCCCAAGCAGATCTTTTCCACAGTTTCCATACATGTCCCCAGCTTCGTTCACCTTCTGAAAACACAGGTCAGGGGCTGGACGAGCACCTGAGGTTTGAGGAAAGAAAATGACAACAACCACAACATATAATTACTGGTACCCTTGAACAGAGTATTCTACAAAAAGCTGCATGCTGTGTGTCCTGTGTGACCAACTGTGACACATGCTATGAGACCAGATGGTGTCACTTAAGGCTCTACAGAGCTCCTGTGAAACTAAAAAGGCTTTCAAAGAGGCTTCTGCCATAAATAAGACAGTGACTGATAACAATCCTTAATGCTGTGAATCAACAAAGACTTAACCTTTACTTACTGCCCCAGACACATCCATCCCCTTTTCACAAAAAAAAGACAATAAACTAAAAAAAAAAAAAAAAAAAAATCAGTAGAATCCATAAAAGGGTAGAGCACATATTGATTCATGGAGGAGAAAAAAGTAAGAAACTATCATGAAGATATGTGTGCACTGAGACATGAAGACTTGGCCGTTGGGACTTTTTTAGCTGATGGCTTTTAAAATAAGTGTTGAGAAGATTTCACAAGCCTAAATTCAAGATGGTGACAGAATGGTGAAAAGGCTGTATGTGTTCATCCAATTTTCTGTTTACTAGCTTTCTGTACTTTCTATAAACGTTATCTGTCTCTTGCGTTTATCCTTTTTTGTAACCCAATCCACTGCACAACACCACACACACCTAACTACTCACACACACACCACACCTTCACTGCCTTGTCTCTTTGTCTGTTCTGTCCCTAAATGTCTCACTGTTAGTGATTTTGGATTTGAAACAGACTGTCCACACTTTTATCATCCCATTATTTCTTTAAGCATAAGGACATTTTTAGGGGTGGATGTACAGTCATATCTTTAGACTTAGCTCATCTACTTTAAAAAAGAGCACTGGTCAAACCCTTCTGTGATGACACCTATGAGGTTCTGTAGAGTGGTTTTGAAGCCCAGTTGTGTGAGCTCCATCTTGGCAGGAGCTGACTCCATCCAACCCCAGCTGATCCAAAAATGGGCAAATGGTTGGAACGAATAAGCCCTGGCAGTGGGTTGGACCACACCTACCTCATCTCAGATACCACAAGCCGGCTATTTTAGCTTGGCTTGGCTCATGCTAATATGTGATACTAACTAATACCTGATATTGGACTATCGACATGTGAGGACTGCTGGAGGTGAAATGAGGACTGTCAGCTCCATCTGGAGCTGTCAGCAGCTCCTGAGTTGCTTGCCTCTAACATTAATGCCATTAAATGATGGCCGAGTTTTTTCTGCAACATATTTATATCATATATGTCACATGGAAAAAACATGGAATATATTCCAGCTTTACAGGTGATATGCGCCCACCCACCTCGTCCCCAGAGTGAGCGACACTGCTGCTCCAGGGTCAGGCACATGCCGGTGTAACAGAAGGCCTGTCCGCCTGCACACGACGTACCATCCACCAAGTAAAAGTTAGCAGGACAAGACTCAGCTTTTCCATCACAGTACTCTGGCAGATCACACGACCCCGAGGAAGCTCGGCACAAGACACCTGGGCTCTTCAGCTTCACGATGAGACACAAAAGACAGGTGAGAAGTCTGAAAGCTGAGCTGTTGCCAGATTAAAAAAACAACAACACCCGAATGCATTCATGGTGACCTCTGGAGATTTTGACCACACCCCTTTCTCAGCTGCACTTCCTCCTTTCTAACAGTTCAACTGCTATTTTATTTCATCATTTCTTTTCTTTTGCTTAATAATTTGTGTCATCATTCAGCTCAGTTCACAAGCCTCACAGCAGTGTTAGAATGGGCACAAGAATTTTGTCATTTACAGGAAGTAAAAATGTTGTACCTTGCAGTTATGACAGCAGACTCCATGGGCACATTCAGCTCCAGCTTTCAGGGTGCAGTTATTAGCATTGCAGCAGGGGCTGGTGCATTCCTACACAGAAAGCATTGCAGAGTGAAATTGTATTAAGTCAGAGGAAAATACATACATATATTCACATGCAGACACTCACTGACCTCTTCTTCTCCGCAGTCACATTCTTCTCCATCCTCCAGGTAACCGTTGCCGCAGCGCTGCCCTCCATACATTGCCCTGGTGTTTGGCAAGTTGAAGAGACACTTCCCTCCCCCAGACCTCAGGTAGTTCTGCAGCTCCTTCAGGTTACAGCTATTAAAAACACGTGGAAATGGATGCCTGCCAGAGGAAAGGTGGACAAATACAGTACAGTAGTTATATTTCAGTCCTTACATCCTGTCTTGTCTCCATTTTTTTTCCCTGTCTATTGAATAACTGTAATTAGTTCTATCATACCCAGTAGCAGGAGCCATGATACAGCCTCCATCCTCTGCTTTTGCCTGGCAGCAGCCTGTGATATCATGACTCATACCGAAGTTGTGGCCCATCTCATGCGCCATGGTGGCGGCAACCCCGACTGCTGACTCTGAGTGATCCTGTTAAACACAACAGTTAGCTGACACACACAAAAAAATAGAAATCAACACTTCATGCCCAAATAACTTTGATGCATGGCGACTGAATACAGATAAAGCCTAAAGTGTAGAGGTTTTTCAGTTTAGGAGCAAAATATATTTTAATTGAAAAAAGCATACATTATGCTTTGTAAAATCTCACCTTACGTAAATCTTGGTTTTAATGTTCATCTTCAGTTTTGTTTCTTACCGTGTTGACTCCACCAGACTGATAGTCAGAGCACATGGCTTTGAGAGGTGCAAGCCCGATGGTGGTGCCCTGGAATGGCTTCCCCCTACAGACAAAAATACCGCTGCTAATTAGTTCCAACTGGACAGCAGCCCACTGCGATACAGCTGGTGCTGATTATTATGTCTCACAATAAAGATGAAATCTAATGAGAGATCTTCCTCACAGGGGGCTTGAGGGGGAGACGGTGGGATACAGGGGTAAACTGGGACAGTTGAGAAAGACTTGTACGAAGATGAGTGATACTAACGTGATGAGCTGAGCATTGTCATTGGGGAGAGTTTTGAGATGTTTGCGTCTCCAGGACAGGAATCCCGCCAGAGTGCTGTGCGCGTTACTGGTCACGTTGATCATATCCTGGATGTTCCACACTTCTAGACCGATTAATGCCACACGGATATTCAAAGCCTTGTAGTACTGTTGGTTGGGACAGTGACAGGAAGGGTCACAGCATCAGAAATGCATTTGTCACTAATGAAAAAAGGAGTGTTGAACCTGAGTGCTCATTTTCACGTAGGTTTCACCTTATCAACCAAGTTGGCTGCTTCCAGTAATTTCAGTTTGGTCTTCTCAAGATCATCACCGTGGTTCTGAAACTGAATATGACGTAAACCACATTGATCATATATAGAGATATATCATTACTTTTTTTTTTAACACCCTCCTACACAAACAGGAATGTCTCACACCACAAAAGACAAGATGCAAATCAGACCTTTATATTTGAGTCAGTGGTATCTAAATAGAGGATTGAATTCAAACTGCGGTGGATTAGCAACTGTTTGAACTTCACCATATATGACAAGCTGAATTACATACATACAGAGTAAAGCCATATTTTCATGTGATGATGTGACATTTAATTCTGCCCACATGCAAGTACACAGCCACCTCAAGATCTTCCATGTATGTGTATATAGGTGTTAAAAAGTGGTTAAATATAAGTATGACAACATTGAGACTCTCACCTCAGCCTTGTCTGCCACTAGCAAAAGCTCTACATATTTCATATCCTGCTTGAGTTCCCTTTTTTCCTGCAAACAAAGACAGATCACTTTAAAACAAACACATTTTGTGCTCTTTAAAACTTGTTTTTCCTGCTTGAACCCACCCTCCTCCTTGGTGGTGCCATAATTCCATAGATAAAGTCATTAAGCTTGTCATTGTGGTCCTCGTTGCCATGGTGATGCGCACAGCTTCCTCTGGGTAGAAGTAGACTCTCGGCTCTGAACACGGCATGCTGACGAGGATCCGGGGAACCAGGAAGAGGCTCTATCAGGTAGATGACGCTTGTGTTCAGAGAAATCATTCCCCTGAGGAAACATGACACCCCAGATATTTCCACCCAGTCAGTTTGAGAAAATATGCATTAGTTATTGATGTGTTTCTGTCAGCATAGTATGACGCAATATTGCTTCTGCAAACACAGACCCGAATGAGCACCTGAGTTGTAAATATAACATTAAATCCAATTTGCACGCATAATTATTTTTAGTTTTAAATATGGGAAAACCATGTGGTCACATGAGAGTTTTTTTTTCTTTTCTGGACATATTTATGGATGGATGGTGAGAAGAAGCTTATGTCTCTACTGATTTACTGCTGTTTACAACTGAAGACCAACTGGAACAGATGTCTCTGGCTTCTTCACTTGCAAATAAAGATGCATGAAGAACTGGCATACGACAGACTGAAATGGTACCAGTTCCAGATCGAGCTCTATCTGTGAAGTAAACTGATTTCAAAGGATGGGGCTACTTGTTTCAAGATGATTGACATACAGTTGGTACATTCTGCTCTCCAGCCAGACCCTTTGGTGTATGAAGCTAACGCCACCAAATGTACTCAAACTGCAGTGAAATTTATAAAATTTTCTTTTATTCCTGACTCTAATCTGAAAAAAAAGCTTAAAAATGCAACACTAAGTAATTCTGCTTCAGCAAAGCAACTACTACAAAGTCTGCAGTGCAGCCTCTTCTTGGCAGAGCTGTCAAAATCCCAACTTTGTCATATTAAGGTACAATAATAGTCATTATAGTTTTTTTTTTTTTTTTAAAAAGCTGGTGGTTATTAACTTATTACAAAACTCTTGATGATCCCAAACACTGAGTGTGAGTCAGTTATGAACCCGATCTTTAACAGAAGTTATTGCAGGATAAGTAAAAATAAAGAAATAAATACAGCTGAAAGTCACAGAACTGTTGCATAAAGAAGTATTTTGAAAGATTTTCAGCCTTTCATTCATTCAAGTTGGGCTGTTTAAAGACTGTGAAGACAGTGAACTGAAAGGAGCAGTAAGTGTGTCTTTGACTTTATGGAAATAACAGTCTGCTTCAGGAGTGCTGGTCACAAATGTGATGACAATCACAGAGCCAATGGTTTCAACAACTGTTGAAACCTTTCAAATATCCATATGTTATGGGTTTGTGTTTTGCATTACATTTTAAAGAGTATTATCCATAAAAATTGATCCCTATAAGTGATATCAGTGTTAATAAAACCCTAATGACACCCATCTCTTCAGATGCCTGTAGACAAACGCAGCTGCAAGTCACGCGGCTGCAGAAAACATCTGGACAAGTCTGACGCCTACATGTCAGTGTCCGTCTGTACTTTGTTTGCATTCCTCCACGGAGTCTAGATTGAAATGAATTCTATGTCTCAATGCAGGAAGCAGGAAGCTGCTCTTGAGTCCCATCAGGAGAAAACACAGGTTCTCTGTAACGAGTTGCACTTAATGAACCAAATCTGCGGCCAGTGACCTATTAACCTAATGGACGACATGAGATGGTGGACACGCTGTTTCCTGTCACCTAATGTATCCAGCCACAGTTTGACCACGTTCCAGCTGCACAGTTGTGCAGGCTTTTGTGAATCTTTTTTTCACAACAAAATCATTTTCAAAGACAATCTTGTCATCATACTGAGATCTCAAAACCTAAGTACACTTGGGATTCAAAAGTTAAAAAAAAGAAAAAAAAGAATGTGCATGCACACTAGTAGTTTTTCTCTTATTTAGAGCCAAGTTTGTAAATTCATCACCCATCACTTTTCTATACTTGCTTCATCCTATTCAGGTTCACAAAGTGTGTTAGAGTCTATCCCAGCTGTCTTTGGGCAGGAGGCAGGCTACATCTTGGACAGGTCGAAAATGTAGCTCCATCTGCAGAGATCTTTAAATCTTGATATTTATTATGTGCACATTGCAAAATCAGCTACTGTCAGTTTTTGTACAGGAGTCTCACTTTCCAAGCATTAATATATGGAATCCAGTGTAGGCGACTATGAAAACATCATTTTATGAGCCAGACTTTGTGAAAATAAGCAACCTTTTGACAATGTACAATAAATTATCATGCAGCGTTATTCTCATATATGCATGAGTCTATAAGGAAAAGAAAGGTTTTTATGATTAAAAACATGTGAAAATATTTAATTATTCATTATTATATTGCTTACATATTGAAAGACATTTTCTCATTTACTTTTGGAAGTTTTCCAACCAAGATGGGAAATGATCAACAGTATGGATATTGTTGGTGGCACAAAAGCTTTTCTGTTCATGTAACTCTTGGCTCTGAGTCTGCATAGAGGTTCTCCACACATGCTTCACTTCAGGAACTGCGTCTATAAATGGATAGTTAAATCCATCTTTATGAATCACCAACTTACCTAAGTCCTGAGCAGGTGCTGACAGCAACGGTGGAAGCCTCCATGTCAAAAACTTTGCCATGATAGAAGCAGTGTCCCTGGAAGACAATACCACACTTCATCAGAATACTGTGTAACACGGTGCGAGTCTGCATTCAAAACATTCACGTATGAGCAGAAATTCAAGTATTTCATGTCCATGTTGTTGCCATGATGTCAACTGCACCCATTTCATTTTCTTTTTACTTTGCTTAATGACCATTTATAAGGAACATCAATCTCTTTTAGACTTACAGTGTTATCAGGAAAAGAGGACTTGCGAGACCCATCTGGACTGTACCATATTTCCTGATATCCAGGGGCCAACAGCTGCCTGGTGAAAGATGACACAAATTCAGGAAAACAATGGAAAAAATGTATTGTTTGATATTTGATTTCCAGAAGCAGCAAAGATATGGAAGCTTAATGGTGAAACACTGAACGTGTATGGATATACAATGAGTAACAGCTGCAGAAACTACTGTGGGGACAT
>JBAMYA010000002.1:11979751-12024842 GCA_037176975.1 Arrhamphus sclerolepis
TCTAATTTTTACCCTACCATCTGAGTCTCACAGCTGAAATCGAGACTTGTCAGACCAGGTAATGTTTTTTACCCCCAGTCTTTTATCGTCCAATTTTGATGGGGTTGTATAAATTGTGGCCTCTGTTTTCTGTTACCTGATAGGAGTGGCATCTTCTGCTGTCCCATGCTTTAAGGTTTGGCGTATTGTTCCTTCATAGATGGTATTCTGCATATCTTGGTTGTAACAAGTGCTTATTTGAGTTATTATTTCTATCTTCTCAAACCAGTCTGTCTATTCTCCTCTGACCTCTGACACCAACATGGTATTTTTGTTCATACAACTTCTGCTCACTGGATATTTTCTCTTTTTTGGACCATTCTCTATAAACCACAAATATGGTTATGCATGAAAATTCCAGTATATCAGAAGTTTCTGAAATAATCAGTCCAACTCATCTCACACCAACAGCCATGCCATGTTCAAAGTCATTTAAATCCTCTTTCTTACCCATGCTGATGCTCAGTTTGAATTTCAGCAAGTTGTCTTGACCACCGTCTTGATCGGTGACTAAATGCATTGACTTGATGGGGAAGTAGGAGAATGATGTTGCTAGGTTGGGAAACGTGATTGGGCTTCCAAAATGACATTAATGTGAATGCCAGGGTATAGCATTGTAGTATTGCATTGTAACAGAATGAGCAGTGTTTACTGAAATTACCTGTCAGTGGTCTGACAGGTAAAAGTCTATTATGATTGATCAATGTATGTCTACTTATATTTTTAAGCTGTTAAATATCCTTAACTGCCCATGTGGTTAAAAATGTACTGTCATATCTGAGACTTACTCTCAGTTTGTTATTGGCTTCCACTTCAGTTTGTTAAACTATTACAAAAGCTTTCTTTTTGGTCCATATAAGTCCCAGCTTGCCCAGAACTATGGCTCATAATATAGTCAGCAGGTCACCACCCTCCTCATCTGGCATTCAAGCATGCTACAGTAACCCAGTGATGCTGTGTGACAGGCCAAGCAGGGCACTGGCTGTTTGTGTCAATCCAGATCAATCACTCCCTCTTCTGGACAGACAACGTCATCAAAGCAAAGAAAGGTCATCGGGTGTACTCAAGCCAGGCCTGATGTGGTGAGCAGGGCAGTCAGTGCAGCACCTCAACACCCTTGAGTGACTGAGTGTCACATTGAATATACACACAGTTGGCTTGTAAATAAGATCAATTGGTGTTCCATGTTTTTTTTTCTATTTAATGTTTGAATGAAATGACTGACAGTGGTCATATTATTTATTTATATATTTATTTGGTCCTCCTGTGACTGGGCATGTATTAAGGCTCTTTGTTCTATTGATTGATATTCCAGTGGGCATGATAAGTCCTCACATGCCCTACACGTTTCTGTTCTCCAATGATACATGTAAATATGGCCCACTGCTTACACTTCTGTAGGAGAGCGGGAAGAAACAGCACAATAGCCAAAATACAACCCATTTGAGAAAGAAACAACAAGAAACAGCACTTAACGGGCCAGAATGCACTACACCCTGGGGAGCAACCTCAATTACTGTTACACGTCCGAAAAGAAGAACTCTAGGAGAAGTGATTGCCCAGATGGAAATGGCTCTGTGTGTGTGTTTGTGCCTCTGTATGAGTGTGTGGGTTGGAAGAGGATGGATGGAAAGGCACTCAGTAAAAAGATCTTTCAGGAACACTTTGCCTCAGTGACGTTGATACAGGCTGTTGATTGACATGCACTTCTCGACAGAAACCAGAGCTATCAACCTATCTGCTGCGCATTAGGAATGGCACAGTCCTTGGGGAGGGGCCTAAGTGGTAAATGATGTTGCTCAAGACACTCCCTGTCAACAACGTGTGTGTTATTTGTGAGTATGTGAGTGCTGAGGATGGCAAAGCATTCAATCAAAGTTTTGATTGAAAAACCCTTATGTCCTCAAAGATCAGAATTCCAGACCCTGATGTGTGGGATGTATGTATGTGCGCCCAGGGGTGATGATGTTTGTGTATTTTGTTGAAAATACAAAATAATGTGATGCACTTGAAGGAACAACGGAAATGGAGGAGGGTTTAATCTAAATGTGATCTCAAAAAATTATTAATGCGGTTAAAGTGTGCTGTAAAAGCAAGATGTGGAGAGATTTTGCTTTCGTGAAGAGAGAAGGAAAAAAACATTCTCTTTGTCGTACTCTCTTATAGCTACAGTCTTTCTTTCCATTAAAAAAAGTCTCTTTCCTTATTTCCTGTCCCTTAGCTAAATTTCACCTATTATTTTGCTCTTCAGTCGATCATCAATGATATTCTCAGACCAAGTTGTCAATAACAAGTTTTCAGTTGCAGTTGCGTGATATGTTGGAAAAACAAGCATCACTAGGGGGCACTCTGACTTTTCTGGTACCAGTAACTGCCAAGTGTCACACATGGGTGAGCTGCTCAGCATCTGTGCACGAGTGTGTGTATGTGTGGGTGTGTGTGTATCATTTGGTGCAACCGCTGGGAGTCGAGGCTGTGTGTTTACACGGCCGAAGTTCCCATGGCAAATGTGGTCAGAACATTATTTTGATTTGGGAATGTGCACAAAAAGATGCAGCTTCTGCAGCTCTGCTGTTATTCTTTTCCTTTAAAACATATGCTTCCAATCTCTTGAAACACTCATTGCTCTATTTTGCCATTTTACAATGTCATTACAAAACAATGCTCTTTGTTTTTCACATTAGCTATGAACTAGCTATCACGCCCATCTTTGTGTCTGCCTGTGGAAGAGTTTCTGATCTGTGGAGTCACTCGCTGGGGCCCAGCTTTCCTCCTGTCAGTGCAAGGGTTGTTTCACTGCTGTTATATTTCAGGCTGTTGTTCTTGGCCCTCCTTCAACCCCAGTAGGATCTTTGGTCCTTTTCCCAAGCGATATAACCCCCACACACATCACACAGTATCTGACCCCTGTCTGCATGACACATGACAGGTCCACTGTGGAGCATGTGTGTGGGCATGTGAGTGAGGAGCGATAGGCTGTGTGTGCGCGCTTTTAAGTGTGTTTGCTTTCATGTAAATTTGGCGAGTATGTGTGCAATACATGGATATGTGTGCAAGCGCACAGAGCATATCTAGCACAGCATGTAGGTATTGAATATGCTAAAACAAAGAGGCCACTTGTCACATGTTCAAAGTTGCACAGACAACCCGCTGTGATCTCAAGCCACACACACAGATGTTCCTAATGGGACTAAAGTAGCATTCACATTCCTGTGGATAACCAGTCTGTTTATTTTTCTCCTTAAACTGGAGTGGACTGCAACTTTCCCTGGTGAGAAAAAGGAGAGAGGAAAAAAAAATGTGAAGAGGCTGATGAGAAGGCTCGCACCGCAGTTTAGACCTCCAAAGTCAACTGTTGGTGCTGCTAAACCAGCAAACCTCAGTTGTGATTTAAGGGTGGCAGTAATGCCGTGTGTGATGGAAGTTAATACCAGAGTGTGATTCTTTACAAGTAGAAAAAAAAATGCTGTCTTAATTCCCCTACATGAAGGAGTGAGCTCTGAGTAATTGTAAAGGGTTATATTTATGAGTCAGGGCGTTACAGTAAATCCTGTTGCTTTATACATGGAGCCCATTCACACACATGCCGAGAAACCCACACAGGTATGCTCAAGTCCATGAGAGCATCTGCTCCTTTACAACCAGAGTGAATTAGCAATTACAGAGAGTAAAAACCAGAACAAAACATCTGGAGCTGTACGCGGGAGAGGCTATAAATCTGAGAGAGGAGGGGTATGAAAATGAGCCAAAGTGAGATTCTCAAGGACAGAGTCTCTGATTGACCCATTAACATGCCAGGGGTGTCAAAAAGGACCTGAGGCAATGGGAGAAATGGGACAGAGCAGAGGGCTTTAGAGGGCATGAAGAACACCAGTGAATGGCGAAGTAGAGCATTTAGAGGAGTGAACAGCTGTATTTATAAAGATAATATAACTGAGGATAATTTTGATGTTTATGTCTTATCTGTCCATAAGTAGAGTGAGAGTTGTGTAAAAGATGAAGGGAAGTTATGAAATAAGAATGGGTGGGTGGGTTGGTGGATGGGGGGTGGGGGGTGTTGGAAAAACATCTAGACATGCATGGGTACAAGAATTAAGAAGCCGAGGCTAAAGATCAAAACTTTGCCAGCCCACAATTAGGCATGTTTGGACACTCAAAGTGCTGGGTGGGTGTTCATAAATGTATTTTAACCATTATATCCTGTTTGGTTTACATCCATATAAATGTGAGGTTGGAAAGCATCAGTACCATTACGACATCTGTTTTTGCTATTACTGGCACAATAAATTACATAGGCAATTTGTTTGTGCTGTTGTTAGAGTAATAGAATCAAATTATCCCATGTTAGGGAAATGATTTTGTACGAAGCGGAACACATCAGGGATTCACAAGGCAATCAGTGAAATAAGACAGAGCTGAAAGGCTGGTGCTCTGCACATCAACGGTTCCAGGTCTGCTTACGTCATTTAAAAGAACTTCTCAAACTTGGAATTGAAGAAATTGTAAATGCTTCACACAGAGATACTTCCCCCTCTAATCTGTCAGCTCTGTAACAGTGTGAAGTCAATGTGGAGCTACGATGGAAGCACAACATCAGTCCAGTGGAGCTGTATGTATGAATAAGCACAGACTGAGAGAATCGTAATTGAAAGAGCCTGACACACATGAAATGAGAAGTGCGTGGAATGTAGGACAATATCAAATGAGTCTTATCAATTAAAAGCCAGGAAGCAGTGTTTACAATCCCATTCGGTGGCAAAACACTGGGTGGATGTTTCAAATAGGTCAAGGTTGAAGAGAAAACAAAAGTTAGTTGATTAGCAGTCGAGCTGCAACATTCCTAATTTGTATGCTAATCTGGCAGATCATCATATCATGTAGGTATTGCCTGCAATTCTACATCTGCACGCACTCATTTAATTATCCAAACAGAATTCACAAAAGTCATTGGAAACAAACCAAACCAAAATAAAGTAATTTGCATATATTTAGAAGAGCAGATCAAGTCCCTCGAGGTTGGTTAATATTTCAGAGGCGTAATAATAATATGCTAAATCATTCACATTTTATCCTGCACCAAAACAAAGTAGCATTGTCGATGTAATTAGGGTGTTTTAGAGTTGAATCACCCTGGCAAATGACCATGTTTTTCTCTCTGGGAGACCAGTGTGTGTGTGTGTGTGTGTGTGTGTGTATGTATGTATGTAAGCCTCTCCCTTTCCTCCTATATAAGTGTGTTTGCGTGTGTGTGCTTGCGTTGTATTGTCGATGTTCCTCCATGTGCGTGCAGTCTTAGAAAAGGATTGATTAAAGAGAGAGTGTCTGTCTCAGAGCAGTTAATGAGGTTTAGTCCCATGAGCTGCGAGGTTTGGGTGTGTGTGAGTGCATGCACATGTATGTTTGTGTGTGAGTGCATAGACCTAGTGGAAGACGCTGTTAATTGGCTAAGATTTACTTTCAGCAGGGGGATAGTCAAGGGCAGCAGTGCTTGCACATTGGTGGAGTGTCATTTGTAGAACACGATGATACATTCACTTTCTATATTAGACATTATTTTGAGGGAATGATGAGTCAGTAGTGAGCTGACATGAAGAAGTATGATTGTAATTAACATTAGAATTTTGCACATTTGTATACACTTAATTTGCATACAAACCATTTCCGTTTGAGTGATTAAAAAACTTGAATAAAGCAGTTTTACTGTTACCTGAGCGCATCTGAAAATGTGAATGAAATTCTTTCCTTTTGCTCTCAGGGGACAAAAAAAAGAAGAAGGAGATAAGGAAGGGAAAAAGAAGAAGCAAGAGGAAAAGAAAAAGGAAAAGAGGGATGAGGAGGATCCACAGAGAAGGATGACAAAGAAATGAAAGCAAAGAATGCAAGATTTTCCACAGGATGGGTACCATCTGACTTGCTCTGGTCTCCACACAGACCTGTCCATCTGCATGTACATACAGACCTGCATGTTCTTTTGGAGTGCAACACACATCTTATCTGGAACAGTAAGAAGCATTGATGCTTTCATGTGGAGCACAGCCCAAAGTAGAGCAAGATCACAATGTGTGTGTTGTGTGCATGCATGTGCGTACTTGTGTGTGTATGTGTGGGAGTGCGTGTGTGTGTGTAAAACCCAGGCTTTTCCCCCTTGGGACCTGCACAAACACGCTTCCCATCTTCCCTTTGAGTTTCACATTCAAAGGTTCCACTCGTTCAACTGTCACTCATTCTCTCAGCCAATCAAGGCCCTTCATTCTCAGTCTGTTTATAGATCAAGGGTGGTTTAAGCGTATGTATGTGATGTGACTGGAATTTCTACCATGACTAATACTAATACTGTAAATATTCATATATTTTCACACATAACCCATGGTGCCAATCAAAACCAACACAACTCTGATACACTGTGTGCAAAGTGAAGGCTGATAACAATGTTAATGTCAATAATGGCCCTGGAAATCCATTAAAGGTACAAGGAGGATTTTTACCCAGACTTAAAGGTAAGGTTCTCAAATCAACTGAATTATGTACAATATGCACAGAGAATGGGATATCTGTTAAAAATATACATAAAAAGCAATGTGTTTCTGTGTGAATGCAAGTGTGTGTTTGTGTGTGCGTAACTTGCGTGCACTTCTGCCTTCTAAAGGGACTTAGCACTCTATAGAGGCATTCACAATTGTATGAGGGCAACCCAGAAATGTCACGCCTAATTTAGTGGTTAAGATTACAAGGAAAAAGAGGGAAGAAATAAAGCTACACATTGCAATTAAATTCAGTATATCTGCAACTGAGTTGATAACATGTGAACAGCAAGTCTACTTTAACATTGAAGTGAACTTAGAAGGAAAGGGAGCTGTAGTGACAGAGAAAGAGAGAAGCAAACAGGATGAGCATCAGGTGACAGCAGGCGTTATCAGACCTCACCTTTGATTGTCGACTATTATGATGGAACAATAGTTTCCTGTGGGGCATGCTAATGACCTGTGTGTGTCAGCAACAGGGGAAATAAGCCCAAGCTGTACAGAGTCTGCTTCATTTCAAACAGAAAATTGACAAGAGGCGAGGAAGAGGAGAAGAAATCATTCACACACCTGCTGTTTTGTGATTTACAACTGCCATATGTCCATAGATGGTCTGTTGTGTGGGAACTGTGGTTAAGTTTCAGCCACCAACAGAGGGCAGCAGAGGGCTTCACAGCTGACACTTAACTCAGCGGGCAGGCCGAGAAGCTGTTTCTCAGACTTGCACAGAATTACACTGGCTAAATCTGCATATCACCTCAAACTGTCCACACAACATCCACTTTGTTTGATATAAATGCGTGTAGTTGGCTGCATCATTTGCATATGAAGTTGCTTCACTTGAGATGCTATTGTGATATCCTTGTACGTGTTTGCCAACTTTTCCTATTTCTCCCAGCTGAAACAAGGTGGGAGTGATGTTTGAACTGTAGGGCACTGGTAATGGCGGAGTGAGTGTTCTACAGCACGTCTCAGCGAGAAACTAGCTCGATCTATTCACACTACATGC
Organism: Arrhamphus sclerolepis; assembly: GCA_037176975.1. Lineage (NCBI taxonomy): Eukaryota > Metazoa > Chordata > Actinopteri > Beloniformes > Hemiramphidae > Arrhamphus > Arrhamphus sclerolepis. Next base: position 11,987,321 of record JBAMYA010000002.1, read on the forward strand.
AGAGCCGTGGCCTCCAGGCTTGAGTTCCTGCTTCAGTAATGACTCTGTTCCCCTGTGGAATGTAAAACATTGTCTTTCCTCAAATGAGAGAAGCACACAATTTCTCTCACCCCCGTCTCTCTCTCCGTGTTTCTTTCTCTCACACAAACACTCATGCAGACACACAGGCAAACAAGTGTGCACTCCAATATGCTTGGACTACAATTCAAGCAAGGCTGTAAACATAAACAGACAAAATAACACGCATTTGCACGTAAGTACACACATGCTCACACACACACTCTCACCAGTATCTCCCCAGTCTCAGAGACATTGATTGGGCCTCTCTCTCTCAGGTTTGCTTGCCTCTTCCCTGATCAATCAGTGAGTTTATAGACCACAATGTGCGGCAGCCTGCATTGCTCTTTCTCTCTCTTCGTTACCGATCAGAGAAAATCCCACTCTAAGCAAGTGCAATGCACATTCATACAATTTTAATGACTCTTAAATTAACCATCATATTTTTTGCTCCACTCCTTCACTGACTAAATCTCTTAATATGCATCAGCAGTGGCCTCACTTGTGGGTTTCAGTGTGACATTTTTATAATTCCTGTGCATGGGCATTGTGTTTATTTATGAGCATGTAGGCTTTTTTGGCTGATAAATGGCACAATTAAAGAGTGCTCAGACACTCGAGCAGGCGATTCAGGCTGCTGACAGATTTTTTGTGTCCTCTTCCTTGGCTAACGATGAAAGTAAATAATGTCTTAACGAGGTTGCTGGAGCAGTTGTTTGAGGATTCATTTTATCTTTTACATTTGCTTTTAGCTGCAGTGGTGGAGCAGAACATAGAAGCAAAGTTCAAAGCCTAAATTTCAAACTTTGAAAATAATTTAGTAGCTCTTTAACATCTGCCTTTAAAGTTGCTGCCAAGGCTGCAAATGAAAGTTTAAATCATTTTGGGGAATTTTTCAGGTTTGTGTTTGCAGTGCTCAATGGACACTGGGCAGTGTTTTTATTTTTCAAATCTGTAGTTCTGCCATTTTCTTATTTGTCCAAAATTATGATACTGTTAGGTCAGATAATACAGACAACAATGGTGTTCAGCTGCAGCATGCAATGTCCTGTAGAACTTCAACTTCCTGTATGCATTATTCAAGGGCCCTCATTGGCTGCTATGAGCTCAGTGATGAAAGCAGCCTGACGCAATACCCGGCAACAGTGTTTTACAGTATTGTTTTACAAACTATTGTATGGCAGGGTTAGAACAAGAGAGAATATTAGCCAGGCCTTGGGAGGAGGGTAGCTTTATGAGCCCTCTGAGGCTGGCTGAGGAGCGCCTGGGCTCCTGTGCAGTTAAGCAGTCGGCTTCGGCGCTACAAGCTTCCCCTACATTTACAGAATGCCCTTGGATGGAGGATGTGTGTGTGTGTGTGCATGAGGGGGAAAGTGTGGGTCTTGCATGCTCGTGGCCTAATGAGTGCATGTGTTAATGCCTCTGTGTGTCTTTGTGCGGGCATGTGGGTGTGCGTGTACGAGATGTTGTTGGGTTGAGTCAGTCTCCGGAGGGAAGGAGAAGGACAAATGCTCCTTAAAAATAGCCCCTGGGCAGCTGGTGTACACAGTCTATCAGCAGTTCGTCCCTGGGGCCAAGGAAGAAGGGAAGGGTAGATGGAGAGAAAGACGGGGAACGTGAAAGAGACAGCGGATAGATGTTGGAAAAAGAAAGGTGGTAAAATGTGGAGGAATGAGGAAGGACTGGAAAGAAGGAAAGAAGTTGGATATATGGATATATATAAAAGCCTTGTCCCAGGAATGAGAGAAGATGGTTTAAAAAACAAAATCCAACAAAGAAAAGAAGAACAAACTAGTCAGCAAAAAAGAAAAGATGAAGAGTGCTTCCAAGTCCCAGTTGTGAATGCTCCAGAGGTCACAGTGGAGGGATAGGGTTTTAGAGAGAGCAGATTTGTCCCCAGACGTCTTCAGTTACTAATATACCAGAGAGTGCTGTACTAAATCGCTCCCAGTCGGCGGGCGTAGAGATCCTTGAGACCCACTGAGACCCTTTATGGAAATAACTCTACCCCATTTGCTCTCAATAACTTGCTGCAAACAGTGCGTATGCGTTCTGGGAGGGGTGTGTTGGGCATATTGGAACTGAAGGTGCTCATTGAGCATTTGCGTGCGTAATTTTAATGGACATGCACATAATGCAGTGATGGTTTTCACAACTGTTCAATCTACTGGGAGCAACAAAGTCATCAAGCTATTAGATATTTATGGCACTAGAATGGATTTTTAAGGCTGCAGTCTGTGCCTTTTTGTGATCCTGGCATGATCTTAAATATGGCATTACAACATACCAGAAGAATTAGATTAGATTGAGAAACAAGAAAATATTCAGAGAAGGAATAACAGGTAGAGTACGGTTTGAAGGATATAACTGGAAGGCTTTGTGGGTGTATTTCAACTTTAAATGAGAAATAAAGAGCTGGAAGTCATGCTATGGTTGCCTGAAGGATCCCACTCGCTTGCAGCATCATCAACACACCAATTAGAACTGCAGACTGGGAAAGGATCAATGCGATTCCAAGAGTATGTATGTGTGTGGGTGGTGTGTGTGCGTGTGTGTGTGTGTACTTGGATAGATGTGTTTCGTTAGTTCCTTCACTGAGCTAATTGAGCTGTTTCTCCTCAACAGTTGGGAGCTTTTAGGCTGCGGACAGATGCCCTTGGGCACAAGGTGTGTGAGTGTGTTCTCATCGGTTTGTGTGCTTCACCGTATTTGCCACAGCAAGCATGTGTTTCATTCTCCCATAGTATTTGTGAGAGTTTGCTGTTGCATGCCAAAATGAAAACTTGTGTGACATATGTTTGTGTGTGTGTGTGTGTGTGTGTGTGTGGATGGCATGCAGGCCGTTGGTCTGTCAGTGGTGTATTTAGTGGTCTCCAGGCGTCATTAGTGCCCTGACTGTCACATCGGGCAGTCTGAGTTGAGCTCTTTATAAAGCTTTGTTTAGAATACCCCAGCCACATGTGCGCCGCTGCGACTGATGAGCCCTGAGCGGGTGCTGATGGAGTGTGTGCGTGTGTGCACGTGGAAGTGGGGTGGTGATGGAGCAAAGCCGTCCTGACAGAGATGTTACCCAGCAGCAGGATCCTGTGCCCCACCCCCTCAACATATACACACAAACATGGCAACTCGCTACCATTACCTACCGATCAAAAACATGACTCTTTGTGTCACTGTTCGGGTCATGTTTAACTTGAGAGAAGAGGGAGTACTTTGTTTATTACAGGAAAATAATATTGGACAACAACACACATAAATGCAGTTGGAATCTGTGAGGTATCAAACAACAAATGCCACATTACATCGAAGAGAAGTGAGTAGGACATTAATGCAAGAACATTTGGAGTCATATTACAAATTCCCAAGAGTAGAGACAAGGTTTGCATTTCTATCTCATTCTGTTTTCCATTTTTAATGCATTTGCTCTCTAGGTTTTTGACTTACTGACACTTTCACAACTTCACAGAGAAATGTGCTCTTAACCCTATTTTTGCAATAATGTGAACACAACTGAGACACAGAATTTTGTGTTTTTAAGTTGATTCTCAAAGCAGACATTTTTGCTTAAAGTGTTATGAGCAAAGTTTACAGGACACTTAATGCTGGCATTATTATACTTTTTTTGCTATTTCTATCTTTTTGTATTCTATACTTTTTTTCACAATTGTCCATGGTCTGCTTTGGTTTTTGCACCACCCATAGCCTCATTCACATTGCCAGTTTGCTCTGAAACACAGTTATCCAATCTGGTGTGCTGTGTGAATGTGAATGAATACTGTGTGAACTGGCAATGTGGAAAGGCGTAACAGGGGCTTAAGGATGACTGTAAACTTCCTCCTAGATCAAGAAATCAGTCCTGCATGGGGGCAGTGAGAGACAGCCTGGCAGGCTGTTTGCCAGTGGGTATTAGGCCCGCTGTCAAAATGCCTAGCCAAGTGACAATCAAGCTAAAGATGTAGTAGATAAAAATAGCAATGTGTTTTTGACCACTGTGATTGGAGTCAGGGGAAGATTGGACAGGCCATATAAAGCAGCCACTGACCAGAGACATTATGAGACTTTTTGTGGGATCAGTGTGAATTCACAGAGTAAAGATGAAATGAAGAGGACATCTCCAGTGCATCTTTTTACCACAGTCGCTGTATGAAATTGGCTTATGACTGATGTATGTAAATCTGGTATTAATTGAAGTGAGATGGAGAAAAAGATGAGGAGGCTGGATAATTTTACTCTGAGCTGCATTTGTGATGTCACAGTTTTTGCTTTTCCACCATATGGCCCCTTTAATGTCAGCTAATCCCATGAAAATGCACCAGTTTGTCTCTCAGCTTTTTCAACTTTTTTTGTAGGTGTTTCCCCTCTTTGGAACTCAGACCAAAGCTTCTGCTGGAACAATAAAATAAATACTCTCCACTAATATGCGTTTCATTACATTAATCATTTTATGTAAAAGTTATTCAAATGGGAATAATTTATGAATTTGTTGAAAATAAATTTCAGCTGTGGATTGGAACACATTTGGTTTTCCAGAGTTTGCTAAAATGAAAAAAATGAGTGCACCTTATTGAAATCTCTGTTTCTTCTTTTTGGTTCCTTTTTGAGTGTTTTTGCCGGTATTCCTGTGTTTCATTGTCCTTTTGATGAGCCCACTTCTGGTTTAATTTTAACCTCAGATTTCAGAAAGATGGCTCCACAATGTCTTCAAGCTTGTTTTGATTTGTTGCAGAATTCATAGTTCAGTCAACAAATGCAAGCTGCTCAGTCCCTGAGGCATCAAAGTAACCCTAAATCATAACAATTCCAATCCAAGTCTCAGAAGAAAACATACAGTATATAAGGGACAATCTGACATAAGCACATATATTTGTTGTTGTTTTACATGGAGCAGATGTCACATGGGATTGTGGTGCATGGCATACAATGTTCTTCACAAATATTGCAGTTCCATCCTCTACTAGGTGCAGCACCAACTTGGCCAACCAGCAGTCCAACCCTCTGAGCACCACAAGTTTATGTAGTTTTGTGTGCCTCCTCTCTGTCCTTCATCCTCTCTGTTCTGTCTACTCTTTTTTTTTACTCTTTTCTTACTTTATCCGACTGGCTTACAGTAGGAGGTCCCCCCTATGAGCCAGATCCTGCTCAAGGTTTCTTCCCAAAGGGGAGTTTTTTCTTGCCACTGTTTGGCTTGCCATCATTGGTTGTCGGGTGGGGGGGGGGGTCATGCTCTGGGTGTCTGTAAAGCATCTAAAGATATATATATATTTTTTTGTAATAGACACATATAAATGAAATTGAATTGAAATATTAAAACTTTTAACCATATACAATTTCCCAAATCAAACCATGAAAATTAATACTAAACCTAACCATGTGTTTATAACTCCTAATTATTTGCAGGTGAGAGTGAAGTCAGTAGAAAAGGTAGTAACGGAAGTACAAAAGGACTGCAAATGCTGATCTTGTGGTCCTGGGTTCACCTTGTGTGATTTTCTTTTTAGTCTTATGAGATTAATACAGGCCACTTTGTACAATGTGAAATTACTGGATTGTAAATTTACTGCATGTTACACTGTGAACTTGAGTATGGATGAATTTTAGACACGGTGGAAATAAACCCAAGGGTATTCATTGCTCTAAATGCAATGTTATTGTGTCATTAATGTGTGCCCACCTCAGGTTGCTGCCAATGCACTGGTGAGTTGAAAGTTGCTAAGACATAATTCCTCTAAATTTCTGACACTGCTTCATATATGTTTTTGACTCCCTTTGAGATGTATGACCACCATTTTTGAGCTACCGTGGCTGATTATTCCTGTGATTGTGCATCTTTTGCCTGTGACAACTAAAATCGTGCAGCGTGAACTTAGCCTCAGAAATGCAAGTCTGCAGAGTAATGGTGCATGTCATTTGTTGGAAGTTGGAATTTCTGGGTTCCGAGGCAGAATTTTCAACTGGGTTGGGCTGCTGTGTAGTCGTTGGTTTAAGCCAGCGGCCCATGTACAGAGGCTACAGCCCTCCTGCAGCAGTCTCTCTCTCTCTGCCCCACTTGCCTGTCTGCTCACTACAAATAAAAGACCATTAGAGCCAAGAAAACTTTTTTTTTTTCAAGAAAAAAAAATTAAACTGGAATGCCTCCTGAAGGCAGAATCAGAACTTTGAAACTTGGAGAAACCTCACCTACCCTGACTTCATAATCAAACATGCATCAACAACATTAACATGCTGCCATTTTTGATGTTTATGACAGTTCTATTTATTTTTTATACACATTAATTCAGACATACACACAACACTGTTTGCTTTAGTAGACGCTTGTGCTGTAGCTCAGTAGTGTTTGTGCAGTACCATGAACAGCATTATTATGAATTAGTATTGCTAATAACAGCTAGCTGTGGCTACAGCTGGTCCTGCACTTAAAGAGGTTCATGTTTTGACTTTGCAACAAGTCAACTTAGATGCAACATTGTTCCAGCTTCCAATTTAAAAGGTAATTCAAATGCACCATAATGCTGTCACTCACCCCTCTTCTTTCATATCCAACTGTATGTAGATTGTCCTGAATGAAATACATTGTCACACACAAAAATGTTGCACAAACAAAGTGAAGTACACATTCTTCGTGCAGAATTTTAACACTACCTCATTCATGTACATCAATTGGAATAGTCCAAAATCCTCCACAGGACTCCCATGGAAAAAAAACAAAACAAAATAAACCTCCTTTACTTTAAATGTACTTAATTAACTTTAAATGAATATTTTCCAAAGCTATACTCTGGTAAGAAAACTGCATGGCTGCATGGTTGTCTACACTGACCAAATCCTGCTCTGAAAATGAGACCTAACAAGCTTCAGAACACTGTCTTCCCAAGAGAGACAGAAGACAGTACAGATAAATCTCATGTAGCGCTATGGAGTGCCATGGATTAATATTCTTACATCCAAGGGATTATTGCAATTTATGAACAATTTCTGATTCTAAGAAATGGCAACTGATTTAGCTACACTTGTATGAAGTCCTTTTTACAAGTACAGATTTAGGTAATTAACTATTACAAAAATTAATCTTGGCTCCTATGCATGTTGCCAAGAAGCAGCACATTTAACACTGCATATAGATGAAAGCCGCATCTCCTTGTTTACAGAGGGAAAACAGTCTTTGGGCAGGTTTTATGATGAAACTACAACATTTTCCACTGTGAACAAATGTAGATGTTATACACTCTGTTGTGAGATTGAGTGGTTCTCCATCATAATGCTTTGCAGCTTTTATGAGGGTATCCTTCTGAAAATATGTGTTTGATCAGTGTGTTTGTTCCTCGCATGTACCCTGCGTAAACATGTCTTCTCTTAATCATTTTTGAGTTAATTGTTTTGAGTTTGTTTTGTTTGATTTTGGTCTTTTAGATTTTCAGGTTTTGTGATTTTTTTTAAGTGTTACTTCCTCTTTTTCTATGGATTTTTTGGGAGGGTGGGATATTCCTGTTGGCTTTACTTTCTGATTTGTTTTCATGACATTCATTTATTTTTTTGATTTTCATTTCTGATGACTTCTCTCAGTAAATATACCTCTCGGTTCTTTTATCCTTTGCCAGAACTTTGTGTTTATTTTAAATCATTTACATACCATCTTTTTAACTGCACTGAAATTGAAAAATGTTTTTCATTCACTTACACATGCATACAGCTGACCGCACCAGTTTTAATAATTGTCTGTAACTTGCTTTGTTCTGCCTGGTCTGTTTAGTTATTTTGTTTTGATTAATGGTTAGCTAAACTTTCTATTTGTTTAAAAAAAAAAAAAAAATCAATACAATGACTTTCATTTTATTTTAATTCTATAGATGCCTGCCTCCTGTGCACTTCTGTGCCTGGGTCCTAACCAGTCCTCACGCAAACCTCCTAACCCAAGCAGTGTGACAGTATTACTGTGAACATACAACTCTATCTGTATTCAAACATTGTTCTAAAAGACCACATCTTTGTCTCCATTTGTAAACTGTTTAGTGGGCAGCATGATGGTGGGGTTGTTATCACTGCTGCGTCACAGTTTGAAGGTCCTGACCCAAATCCCTATTTAAGCCCTATCTGTGTAGAATTTGCTTGTGTGGGTTTTCTGAGTACTTCCACAGTCTAGAAACATGCATGTTAAATTGTGTTTCAATTTACCAGTGGGAGTGTGTGCGTGTGATTGTTTTTCCCTGTGATGGACTGGCAGCCTTTACAGGATGTAACCCTCCTGTTGCCTGTTGACATATGAAATACACTCCAGTACCCCCCATCACTCAAAAGGATTGAGATGAAATGAGTAGAAAAAATGGATTAAGTAAACTTCTTAGATTTTCTCTTTTAACACCAAAATGTTAGTTTTTCTCTTCATGTATGACACTTCACATGAAGGTCAAATTTGTGCATTTTGACATCAACAGCTACACATGTTACCTGCAGATCCTGTCATGCCTGGAAGTGTAGTGTTTAATGCCAGAATGTGTTTTTTTTCACCTAAACAGGTGCTGAACTTTTTAGCAACTGGTTTGGTGCGTATCCATAGCAGGAAAAAACAGTGATTTTCCATGCATGCACAAATACATTACAATCTCAAACCTGATCAGTGCTTCGGTAGCAAACAGACGACGTATCTATGGAGAAACTGGGACCCCATAAACTACCTTGGATCCTGAAGTGCATTTCTCTCCAAATGTCAGTTCGCATTGCATCAATGCAAATGGGATTGATCTGGTCTTTAACGTTGTTCTTCTTTGTCTTCACATGTCCTGCTAATACTTCTTCATTCTCAAGCTGGGCAGAAAGATTGATTGCAGCAATGCCTGTAAAAATTACAGATGCTCAACATCGATCAGCTTCAACTCACATAAGATGTGCTTTATTTGTTCCATTGCTGTGTCTGAGCCACACATGGGTAGTAAAAGAAAGGAAGCACAGCACTGCAAGCTACAGTGATGAAGAAAAGAGCCCACACTGCCATCTGATTTTGATGGTATAATTACAGAGTGACTCTTATGACAACAGAAAAGCATAAATACCAACATCGTCCTTTGTAGTTGCTATGTAGAAGCTTTAATCATGCTATAGACTGACAACATCAATCTTCTATCATCTACTGAACAAAAATGAAAACAAAAAGAGAGAAATCATATAATAAACACTAAGCCAAGAGGTTAAGTTGCAACCAAGTGCTACGAGTCTTGATCCTTTGGGTAACATAAGACTTCTATAAATGCAAACGTTTTGACAGTCTGCTGGTCTGGAGCGTTCAGGTGTGCTTTAACACAATGCAAAGAGGGAAAGACGTAAGAAATGGTGTCAGAAAAAGAATTGTTGCTGCATATTAACCTGTAACGCATTATAAAGGCATTTCCAAACAGTTTGGAGCTTCACGTTCTACAGTGAGAAATATTATTCACAAATGGAAAACATTTAGCATCCAGTATATACACTAAAACATTTTGGACTGTTGTAAATGAACGATGACTGTTGTGGAATTGTGGTGAAATTGATCTTTGTAGCTCCAAGTTGGTGGTCCAAACACAGCATAGCGTGAGCGAAAGACCTCCCGATCAAAGATCATTTTGCTTCAGTGTAAGAGATCCTATGACTATTTCTCACAACTAGTCAATTAAAATGCATCATGAAATGATGAATTTATTAAAGTGATTTGGTTCTTTTCCCTCACCATGTCCAGGACCACTTTCTCCTCCTTTACTTCTTTTTTGTCATGTATTTATAGCACACACGTGATGTGCAGTTCATTTTCTTGTTTTGCTTATTGTAGACTGTTAGAACAATGCAGATAACACTATTCTATATTTGTCATAGCCTGCAATTCAGGAGGTCTCATCATCATGCAGTCTTCACATACTATGTTTGACATCGTGTCCAAGACTTAGCAGAAGCAAGTCACATGGTGTGGGGTGTAAGGACTGTAAAAGTTGTGCAGCATACAGGAGCCCTCAGACAGTTTCCAGTCTTCCCAGGAGTTGGATATCCCAGCAAATTAACCCAGAGGTCAGACTGCTCAAAGTTCAGAATCACTCCTACAATGACCTCCTACCGTCACATGATTTATTTATTTTTCAAACTGTTTTTACACACAAAAAATAGGACTAAAGAGGTGGTATACTGACTTTTACAGATGACTTTATTTTTGTAACCAACAGGTCGAAAATTTGTGAAATTTTAAGAATAACATCAAATTGCCAATAATATGCTTTGTTGTACTCTCTAGGGACTTTGACAAAAAATTGATAAGTAATTAAAAAAAAAAGGCAGAAAAACACAGTACTTTCCATAAGATGTACATCTTATTTTCTTCTCACAAGCCTTGTTTCTGCCAGCTGCGTGGTGCCCTGTACCACGTGTGGGGCTTAAAATAAACAACAGTGTCTAGTGTTTGTCTAGTGTTTATGAGGATCATGTCTCTCATGTCGCTTGTAGTATTTTGCTCTTCATTATAATATACATTCATCAACATATTAAATGTAAGATGTCAAGGGTATTTTAAACTGTTGTATTGCTATTAAGTAAGAGACCTTAGTACTATGTATATTATATGTACTCAGTAATAAAAGATATGCATCAAATGTAAGCAGTGTTTGGATCAACAAGTAGTCTGGGCTGTTTTCAAGAAAACTTTTCGTTGCATCTCGCTGGTGTTAGTTGTCTCTCCTCACCACGACAGCTGCCTCTGATGGTTACCTCTCATTCATTTTCAAACACACATGCGCATATGCACATTGGCACACCCACTCCTGCAACTCCTGCACTTTCCCATTTGCACAGTTGTACATATACACACTCTTGCTTTCTTTTTCTTTCTTTTCGAGAATACAGCTTTCTGCTTAACTTCCAGGAGCAGCACACCACTCTCAGTCCTAAAGCATGATTCTATGTACTTTGAGCTACGTGAAAATACAGTGGAACTTTCTATTACAAGACTAGTCGCTGAGATTTTCTCCAGGGACCCCTGCTATATAACTTATACTCACTTTACAGGACTTCCATATCAGTAGAAGGCATCTCTCTGTGAAAGAACTGAGGCAGGAGTTGTGATAAAGCTATTTGATGTTTTCTAGAGAACGTATCTCAGGTAATGGATACTGTGTGAAAGGGTATAGCAGCGTGAGGGAAGTGACAAAGTTAGTTTGGGCCTTACAGATCTTTAAATCCCCCTGGATCGCTCAAACCACCCCCCCCTATACTCACTGCTCCACTGATTGTGTGTGTTTATGTGATTGTGTGAGATGACTGGTTCCTGGGCTAACTGAGAGGAGTCCCTCAGGTCCTTCTGTGGAGGTTCTCAGGTCTGGTCAGTTAACCTCCATCTCCCACTTTGATCGCTGTGGCTCAGACAACCCTTTGGGAAAACACAGCACACTTAAACCTCGATCAGACCTCTTTCAGCAGATGCGTGCACACATATCCACACTTGTCCACAGCAGACAAGGATTGACACGAGAAAAACTTGCACATACGCCAATGCATGCACTCCTTCATCCACACACAGACTTTGCACACAAGGGGTAATGCTATACAGCCAGTGTCAGTGAGAGCGGGGCACTTAAGGTGCTATTACACTCCCATTACCTCAACTCTCATGTGCAATCAGGAAGAGGTGATGGTCTGTATTCTGGCAACACACACCCTGGTTCCTCCTCTGACAGCATTGTGGACACAACCTGAAGGCGCCGGGCTCTGGGATCATTAGGTAGCTGAGGTGATAAGATGTAATCTAAAGGGTGTGTGTCATATCAAAAAGCTAGAAAAGAAGGAACGTACAAGCGCGACAAACACGGATGAAGTTCTTTCTCCTGTTTGCAGGTGATGATGATGGATATGCAGAGTTTCATGTGTTTGTGAAGCTGTTGTAATGAAAGCCATGAAAAGAAAACATCTTACCTCCCCGCCCCAATTTTCTACCTGTTTTTTGTGCCCTCTCTTCTGCACGCACGCACACGCACACACACACACACACACATACACACACACACACACATTCGCTCTCTTTCAGCTGGCCCCAGATAGTTTTGCTCTTCCCCCAGCTCCTCTGGGACCCCTTCTCTGTGTCGTTAATCAGAGCTCCTCAGCTCAGCTTCTCTTTCTCTCCCCCTTTTTCTTTCTTTTCAGCCAGCGTGCACACACACACACACACCCACACACCCACACACACACACACCTACACTTACACACACACAGCCTTATAGTATCTCTCCCCTCCTCCCCCATGCATCCACAGCCCCATCCATCATAAAACAGCAGTGGGAAGGTAGGGTTGTGTTTGTAAGTGCAAGTGTGTGAAAGTACCGTTCTTGTGTGTTTCTGTCTATGTGCGTCTTTTCGTGTATGTGCACCATGGCACACATCTCTGTGTCTCCTCAGCAAAAATGAATTGAGACTTTACATGAAGAAAAGCAATTAGGCCAGGGCTTTGCCCTATCATTCACTGGCTAATGTATCAGAGGCAAAGTGAATATTATTAACGGGTGGGGAGGGGGACGCTCTGTGGGTTTAACAGCCAGAAGGTAGGACAAGAAAAGACTAATGATTGTGATGAAGTAACCCGGAGTTGAAGGGTTTTAATCACTTGTAGGCATTGTGGCTTCACAGTTGACATGCTCTTTATGATAACTGCATGGCTTCCAGCTCTCGGGCTCTGCCATCTACTGAACACCAGTGGGAAAGAATCAAATGAGCCATTATGGAACATGGACAAGGATGGCTGAGCACAATGTAACAAGATTACTCATTCATCAAGATGTGCAAGTGAAGGCCACGGGGCTGAGGGAGGAGAGAGAAAACAAATCGGGAGTCAGAAAAATGGAAAGTAAGACGAACAGAGGACAAAGAGGCAAGTTGTGGGAGAAGAGGAGGAAGAAGAGGGCACAGAGACAAACGTGCAAGGAGAACGGAGTGCTTGGGGTGGAGTAGTTATGGACAGAGTCAGGAAGGAGTGGGTAGAGGAGAGAGGAGGTGAAGGAGCAGAGTTGGGTCAATGATGCATAGAGACAAACCATTTGCACCTCAGTAGTGGCTGAGCAAAGTGATCTTGACTTCTGTGGGTGCATGTGAGATCGGTGTGAGTGTGTGTATTACATGGGTTGCAGGAAACTGGGTTCAAATCAGGGATGGGTGACACTATAATGGTGGCCTTTTTTTTAACAGCATTTGTGTTTCACATCTCTTAAATGCCATGCATTTTAAAAAGTCAGGATTCTGGAGGTCACGCTGACATTCATGTGTGTACTTTCCTCAAACAAGAACCTTCCTCTCTGTAATTTAAAGCAGCATTTCGTGCTCTCTAGTTACATTTGTTGACATCGCTCAGCTCTTAACAGCAAATGTGATATGATAACTCCATCAGTCAAGATGCTAAATATTGAGATAAGCTCATTGTGACCCTGAAGAAAAACAAGAGGCCAATCTGTTCCAGCCCGTTTCAGTGTTGCAGTCACAATTACTGGAGATTACAGCCAAATCACTTCCACATGGGCTCAATGAAAACTTTACAGTCTCTCCCACAATACAAGATGAGGTGACTTTGTCTGGCCTAAAACCAACAGAGGAAAGAGGATTGGAGCAGGAGGAAGTGAAGGGGAGAGAGCCTTGGAGCAACAGGGGAGAGGGCTTTAGTAAAGAGCTTGTTTTTGAAGCATAATGCAACCATCAGTTTCTCTCCGAAGAATTTCTCTTCTGAAAATCTGTCAAATTGGAAACAAATGTTGTGGACGAGACCGCACGAGAATAAAAAACATTCTTGTTGTTTTCCAATCCACCACCAGAAAAGAGCTGGCTCAGATGAGGAAGGGAAAAGAATGAGCAAGCAAAGACAAAAATCAGAATCAGCTTCAACATCACAGCAAGCAGATGAATACTCCAAGACAGATGCTTGAAGATATATTTGTATTTATAAAAAAAAAAAAAAAAAAGAAAAGAAAGAGGCATTATGGGGTAGTGTTTGGAAAAATTATCATGTGGAGGTCAGAAAAGTGGAAGGTTGTATGTCTGCTTTGATGAATGGAAGCATCGTGACTCTTTGGGAAAGCAGGAGAAGGTGTTTTGTTGTTACTCTTTTCTCTAATATTTCTTCTGCAATTGTAAAAAAATATGTATAAATTACTTTGTGTGTACTTAGCTACATACATAAACCAACCTTGCTGACATTTTATCAGACATTCTCATTTTTAAAAAATCAGTAAAGGTTTTATCATTGCATTCCTTTAATATTTCCTTTCTTTCTTTTTTTCCCTGTTTTCATGGCATAGTACATTCAGCCTATACAATGAAGTACAAGCTATAAACTGCGTACTGGTAAGGCAGTCATTGCAAGCAGATATCAAAACTAATTGTGCTAATTAATTGTGTTTTAAGATCACACGAGGATCTATGTGGTAGTCTGCTTGTACTGTATATCTTGATGTCCTTTTCTCTTCTGAAATTGAACAAATAAAAGTATACACACATAAAAGATAAGTGGTGCTCCAGCACCAAAAAATAAAAACTTGATGTATTTTTTTTTAATATGTGCAGACCAAACTGTTGCTTCAAGGACGCTTCTAAACAGTTGCGCTGAGGACTGAGCAAAACCACTGCAAAACTAAAATGCGGGGGATCCACTCCCAGTGGGATCTACTAGAAATAGACTTGACACATGCTATTAGTGGAGGAGAGTGGATGGTTGCTTCAGCGACGTTTCAAACCGCTAAGCCAGGACTGTTGTGAGACCACTCTCATTGACTACAAAGGCCACGATTCACAGTGGCTGGTGCAGACATTTCACAGACCTTTCGTACACGTACTTGTAAAGATACCCACAAAGTCTATTTTGCCATCAATTTACACATCGCAGCTGGCAGGAAGTCAGACACAAAAAAAGTCACTGAGAATTTAGTCAGTTTTCAAAATAAAACACCATGAGTAGGTTCCAGCTCCAACTGGATAAACCATAGGGAAGTCCAAGTACTCTGGACATTGACATGTAAGAGGGCAGAACTCACATATCTCTGGGGCTTTGCAGACACATTTTTTTTTTTCTCCTATGGCTTTCTCTAGTTATTTGAGAAAAGTACACACAATCAATACTTGTGTCACCATCAGTGTTGATCTGTTCTTTGCTGCAACATAGCTTGGAATTTCTTGTGAGATTCAGCATGTCGACATGCTTATCAGTTTTGTCCTTATGCTCGTGCTAAATCAATGCCTCCTGAATCAGTGAATCAGTTTTTTTAGTTGTTTTCAAAACTGGAAGTTTACATGTCACGTAAAAGCCTCAAATGCAGCGGTAACAATCGGATTTAACTGGTGCTGCCAGCCAGCACCATTACCAGTTTCATACCATTTTTTCCCATACTCGGGTTTCCCCTATTGAGGAGGTTTCTGAAGAAATTCAACCACGTACGAGCATTGGCTGAGTTCAAAGTGTTGAAAAGCGCATTTTATTTGACACCACTCAGCCTTTAATCGAGAAGATTGCTGCATGGTTCTCATGTGATCTCAAAACAGTTGGGTAAGTGATCTGGTTTGGGACAGATTTTAGTGGGACCTGAAGTTGTGCTGAGTACACAGCAAAACCAAAGTAAAACTAAACCGGGCGTGGTGGGACCAAGATTTGGATTTGTTGAGATATAGCACCAATGTAGCCCCAAGATGCTAACCGCAGGCAAACATACGGAGATGGTGAGTCCCCTTCTTTTTCCACTTTCCTTTTATAGGGCATCCAAGTCTCAGAAAGTTCAGTGACATTATGGATCTTGGGGCAGAATTAAGAGCAGCAACCCAAACAGAGTTATTTTTTAACTTTAAAAAAAAAAAGAAAGAAGGAAAGACAGAAATGAAGCTCTGGTTGTGTGTGAAATTAACCCCTGCTCGCGATAACACTGTACTATTCCTGATGAACTATGAGTTTTCTAGTTCTATACTTATGAGAAGGGAAAAATCATCTTCAGAATGAATTTTCAGACACTAATATTTGTTTTGTCAGCGCCATTCACAGCATCACTGCTGTCACACATATAAAATGTAACAGATCAGTTGTACAGTCCTCGTGATGCATTTTGGTATTCACCGAGTGCACTACAAGGGGTATAACAATTGTCACTACATAATGGGTACTACATTTTCCAGAGCATAACTGCTCTGGAATATGTAGTCTTCCTATGTAGTGCAGTAAATCAGTGAACAGGCTGAGAAATGAGATCAAGGAGCAAAACTAATAAAATGTAAATCCATTTCTAAAGATTTTATTTATTAAATGGCAGAGAATAAGCCCAAACTAATTTATGCAATCATAAAGACAGTAGAGGGAGGTTGCCATTTGAGGCTCTGTGGCTCAAGACCTGCACCTTGACTGTCATTGATGAGGACCATTTTTGGTCTTGTTCACCCCCACCACTGACAGTAAACATTCTGCAGTGGCATTCAAGTAGGACTGAAGGAGCATAACGTTGGCAATCAGGTAGAGACTATTCAAAGTTAGATTCAAAGTTTTAGGATAAAAATAAATACGGACCGCAACCATGGACATGGCTGCACCCATCCTAACTGCATATTCATGCAGCTCAGTATGTGGCACCTTGATGCTACAGAAAGCTAACAGCACTAAAGCCAAGAGACGGACGTTGTGTGTGACTACGCAAGGTAACGTAGCAACTACGCAAGAGTCTTATTCCCTCTGACTTTACTTTTTAAGGAAGCTTAGGTCCCTCAGTGTTTACAGCCAAATGTTGCATATCTTCTATACATATAATTGTGGATGGGATTCTCAGAGTGAGATATATGTGATATGACGTAAGAGTATGTTAACAGGGTGAATTGCATAACTCTCAAGGCAAATACATGAGATTTGGCTGTTCTGTTTTTTGTATTTCCATCTGAGAAAACTCAGAGGGAACTCTATCTGATACCATGTGCTTAATATAATTTCTGTTAATTTAACTCACCTTGTGCATTAAGATTCCACAAGTCCTTTACACTGACTATGGCTGTTGCAGAGCAGTGCCATAGAGACAAAGAGTTACGTCACTCCCATAGACCTGTATGGACCTCAAAGAATGCAAAAGTTACGGTCACAGAGATACCGATACTTCCAAACACCAGAATAATAATTCCGGCATTAAACCCCATTTATTCTCTGTGTTTCTGAAACACACCCTTCGGCACATAGATAAATATTTTTCTTTGAAAATTAGTTATTTTATTAAAGTTAGGAACACTTTGTGTTGACCCCATTAGTGCACCTGATTGTAAATATTCCCAGAGAGCGATGTTATTTATTTAAAGTTGGCCTGTGTTTTGAAGGGTTTTGTCTTACACATCTTTTACCAGAGTGCGTCAGTGACGTGTGATAAGATCAGCAGCACACATGTAGATTATCAGTGAGAAGAAATTCTGACTTTGTGAGAGATAATGCATTTATGCCATTTTCAATTATCAGTTGATTTTCTACCTACCCGTAGCATCACAATCAGATGTGTTTAACTGTGATTTAAGTGATTTCAGTTACTTGAAATTAATGAGGCCATCTCTGTTACATTCATTAAATAATGTGTTTGATTTCAAGTTGATTACATATAATAATGAATAGCTCCAAGTTCAACTTGAGCTTAAAACTGGGTGGACATTTATCTAAGCCCTTGGACAGTTTGATAATTTGTATACCACCATGTGTATGTGTCATCAGAAACAGAAAAAAAATGGCTTTACAAATGGTGCTAAATCTCAAACTAAACTTATTCTAAAATGACATTTATGTTGCAATATTGTAGTCCAACAGAGACCAGCTTAAACTAAGCACGACATTGCGTTCACTGATTGTTGATTAAGAAATCAGACTTCTTTTCCTTTTGGCTGTCCTCTTCAGGGATCTAAATCTATCCTCTGCAGCTTCTTCTCTCACACCAACTAACTCCATGTCCTCATTCACTACATCCATAAATCTCCTCTTTTGTCCTCCTCTAGGCCTCCTCCCTGGCAGTTCCAGCCTCATCATCCTCCTACAGATATATTCTCTATCCCTCCTCTGTACATGTCCAAACCATCCCAGTCTGGCCTCTCTGACTTCCTCGCAAAACACCTTCCTCCTCTCCTTTTTCAACTAACAGCAGCCCAATTTCCATTGGTGCCCTGTAGGTCAACAGCACTGATGGTGGTTGTTTTTAACCCGGGGCTCGATCCGGTACGGGTTTCATGGGTCTTGTGATTCGCATGGTTTGTTTGGCTTGGGTTATGTCGGATGCCCTTCCTGACACAACCCTCCGTGTTTATCCGGGTCTGGGACTGGCTCAAAAAGTCACCGGCTTGTGCTGCTCTGAAGCTGTATTATGAAATATGAATGCAAACTGTAAATTTTTTTCAGCAATGTTAGCAATGGTAAGTCCTCCAAAATTTAACTGATAAATGTAATCTTTTCCCACTTGTAATGAAAATGTTTTTTTCTTTTACTCATTTATTACATGCAGGTAGAGTCACACATTATGGCTAGTTTTTGTGAGATTACAGGGAAAGTAATCTCTTTGGCCATATTTACAGCGCTCAGATATCTGGAGTTATTGACGGCCGCATGGTTCACATGGTCGTTCTAAACTACATACAACATACCACACCTATATTATACCATATACAGTATGTACTGCACACTGCTGTGGCAACCACTGTTAGTACGAAGTATGTCGCCTTATGAGCTCTCTGACAGGCTCCTGCTGTAGTAGCACATTAATTTATGGGATGCAGGTGCCATTTGAGTATTTGAGTCAGTATGCACTGGTACCACTGATTTGTAAAAACAGCCTATTATGTGTAAAAACAGGGGTGTTCCCATTCAGCACATTGAGGTTACTGACATTTTGTGACACCATCTGTGGTTATCATTAGAGAAGTTAATTGTACCAGTTGAGCAGTCTCATATTGTGGAGGACCAACTCATAGGAAAGTCAAGCAGCAACAGAGGTGGGCCTTTCTTTTCCATAAAGTGAAACATAAAGATCATGCCCCTCCCGACTCCAATCATTTTTGAATCGCCTCTAAGTCAGTGAAAGGAAGGGGGCAATTGTTGAACTCATTTCTAATTTTTCCTCTCTTCCTCCATAAAGTGATCTTGTTGAAATGTCCTCTTTGTCCACAGCAGCTCCTTGGTAAAACAATCCACGGTAAAGTCGTAGCGTGCGGTCGTTAACTCGGGCTGGCATACCAGCCTTGCTTTTATAGGTGGCAAAAGCTACTAATCCTTCAGTCCAATATTTACTTAGTCCAAGTTATGCTTTCCTGGACTGAAGCTATGCACCGCTCTTGCTCACCGCTTATATATTCTTGGCCCTTGATGTATTCCTGGCGTAGGAAACAACTTTTAGTGCCCCGCAAGGGCTGAGTGAGAATTGACAGTGTGTGCCAGAGTGAGAGCGAGAGGTAGGGGGCCTGTTTTAGTTCCACTGTGTTTGTAAGGTCACGCAGAGTACATCTGAATGGAGTGGGAACTCACTCGCTTTCACTGTCACAACCACTCACAACAGCCATCTGTAATGCTGTTATGTGGAGCACTGTGTCCCTTTGTCCCTTACACGCACGCACACGCACGCACACTTGCAGCCACTCACACGTGATGTGCACACGCACATGCACTATTGCGGCGTAACCTTTCACACAACAACAAATGACCCAAATGCAAACATACATTAACATAATGCTTGGATTCTAATTGCGAGAGCATGTGTTTCTGATGAAAAAGTTGTTTCGGGTTTTATTCCGCTCGGCTGTCAAACAGTTCACCCGTGTTTTTGAAATATAATTGTGGGGACTGTAAGAGTTTCGAAAGCAAACCAAAACATTGCAGCGATCCTGGTTTCTAATGTTTCTAATTTGTTAAAATATGCTGAGTGAATGACAAAAGTAGAAGGCCGTCTTGCCAAGAAAAACATATCAGAGGCAGGGCCATGTGGAAATACAGAGACTCTTTTAGAAACATGATCAATGTAACCTTTGTTACAGGAAGCAGGAGAGGCAGAGAGAGAGGAGGGGGAGGAGAGTGGGAGGTAAAGAGACAACATACAGAGACAGTAGGTTCATGTTTGTCCACATGTTTATTTATCACTCCATCTGAAGTGCACACAGTAGGTGCAGAGCGCAAAAATTCAAGTGGACAGTTTTTCCATACTTTTTTTTTTTTTCTTTTCGGTTATGTACACTATATGCCACACATTAATGAACATGCATTGTTGTGGTGAACAGATGATTTTGTCTGAAGAGTGAATTTGTTAGAGGACCATTTTCACAAACTGTCAAATACTGAGTGGAAGAAGAGAACAACTGAATTGTTTACAGATGGAAACTATATCTCTTACTTCTTCTCGTGGGCCGGACTCTAGAGGATGTGGAACCCCCACCCCACCCTCATCCCACACTTCTAACCCAAAACTAACATACAGCCTGGAAGTGGGCTATGGAGTGCACACATAAGTATATGTGTGTGTGTGTGTGTGTGTGTGTGTGTGTGTGTGTGTGTGTGTGTGTATATGTTAGTGAGGGTGGTGAGTAAAATTCATATGGCTGCAGAGCATCTCTCCCTTTTTTTTTCCCCCTGCTGCTCCCTGCTTCTCTTTCTCTATGTCTCCCCTTCTCTCCCCACATATCTGTTTCTCCAAAGAATAACATACAAACCCTCTGTGAAAGGATTCATGGTTTATTAAACCAGAGGTCCTTTTCCTGTTTCAACACCGAGTAGAAAAAAATAAATACCACAGTTTGTTTTCTCTCCCTCTAGCTTAGTACTCTATCTATCTCTCTATCTATTTTCATAATTTTTTCCTCCGATACTTTTTCCCCTGTCGTTCTGCTTGTGTCCGCCAGTCCTTCAACTTTAGGTTATTTAACCCTGAACTTTCTCCAATCTAATGTCTGCTTTTTGTTTGAAGTATTTTCTCCTTGCCCCTCTTGGAAACCAATCAGCCCAATGGCACATTAAAGCCGAGTGTGTGACCGCTGAATCTGTACCGCTAGTTTACACCCCATGTCTGCTCAGTCAGTGTGTGTGTTACAATGAGAGCAGGCTAGGATAACTCAGGGTAATGTATTGTCCTGAGCGCGCACCCTGACAGTTCCCTCTGCCGGTGCCTGGCCATTCATTACTGCTAATTTGACATGTTTACGGACCCCCCTCCTAACATTACATACTTAAGGCAATTGACTGACCTTAAATGGAAACACCTACAGCCGCACGGCATGTCAATACCAGAGGAAGATGTTTGTGTCTGTGTATGTGTGTGTGTACGCGTACCTGTGGAGCGGCACATCAATACTGAGTTAGCGGGTAATCTGGAGGAGCAGCTGAGTTATGCCTGAAGAGACGGGTTCAAGCATTATCTGAGTAAGTGTGCATAATGTACCTAAGAGGTGAACAATTCAGGAAATAATGCAGGACATGTGTGTCTGTGTGTATGCACATGTGTGTGAGAGAGATTAGATCTTTAAGAGGCAAATATCTGGTTTGATTTCAACCAGTCTCTCTAATATCCCCCCTCTGTTTGTGTTTTTACATATTCAGCACTTAAATACAGTGTTGTGTCATTAAATGGCCAATCTTGCGTTGTCTCTCACTGATACACAACATTAATCACCAATTAGCTTGTCCTGTGACTGGCCACCTCTCTCATTAGAATATGATAGAACGTAATGGTACTTAATGATGCTTAGGAAACATAATTAAATGACTGAGCTGTAGAACATGTGGAAGAGCCGCGGCGCATCAATCAAAGACGACCCTGTCAATCCAGCGCTCGTCAAGAGTGTGCAGCGAGGGTGTGTGCATGTACGAAAACAGAGGTGTGCCAGCATGCCGAAACCACTGGCCTCTATCGTGACCTCATTAGGGAGAAATGAAGGGTGGACGCGTCCCCATCACAAGACATCACTGGAGCTTCAAAGTGTGAATGACATTAATATGTGACTGTCTCTGCCTCTGTGTGAATGTCAGTTGGTCTATCTGGCTGCAGATGAGGAGAAAAAAAAAAAAAAGGACCATCTCTCTGAGGTATCTGCTTCCAGCTCTAATTAGCATGTGAATAAATGGAATAAATAATCTATATTATTTATGGATTTGCTTTTATCATTAATCAACATAACAAAAAGCTTGCCTAATGTAATCGCTGCCGTCGCCACTGTACCATCAGCTGAGGGGAGGATGGAATGGGGAGAAAGAGGGAGATGGAAGGTAGGAGGAGGAGGAAGGGGGGGGATAGCTTATCTTTTTTTTCATTTTAGTAGAACAATAAAGATAAGTGTTTTACATGCTTGCTTAACACACACAGTTCGCCGGCCTCCTCCCCTCTCCCCTCTCTCTGCTGGCAGTGGTGAAATGCATCTCCCTATCTCTATCTCTCTAACATCCATTACATACCCCAGCTCCTCACCTCTCTACTCATTAGGCCAACGTACAGTAAATTAGCAGCAGCAATTACAGGGAATATAAAGCATGGGCTCTGCTGGTCTCCCTCTGACAGGTACCACACAGATCATCGGCAGACACCCACAGTCACCGGGATAATTACTGTGGGAAACGACCACACAAGCGAGCGCAAACCCCAATGTGAGTGCACACTCATCCTTGGTATGCTCATTCTCAAATATGCTCTGTCTTCCTGGCAGACGTGTTGATGCATACACAGATGCAGAAATGTGAACTTGTGTGCACCTTCTGATGCACATACACATGCAGTGAGTGAGGCCAGGAATTCAACCTGCTTCACATTGCTTGTCTACATCTCTTTATGATGTCCACTGTGACTATTTTCCAACACAGAATATTATTAATATTCATTCCTCCACTCCTTGTGTTTTGCTCACTGTCTTAGTCTGCCTCCATTCTGAATACCCCCCTACGCACACTCCCTTCCTCTCTCCTTTCCATTTCTTTCCTTTCTTTATCTGGAGTCCCCATGGGGACTCCTGTTTTTCTTTCAAATATGCTTCTCCGCTCTTCCTCCCCTCATGTGTCCATGCAGGGAGGAGAATGAGAAAAAGATGGAGGTGGAGTAGGAGAGTGAGGAATGTGTGCATTAATATATTTCATTAGGATACTAGCAGCACAGAAGCTCCCGAACAGCACCTCTCTTGAAGTGTGAAGGCTCTGCTGACTGTTTTCAGTGTTCTCTAGGAATAGTGCCTTTAATGTTGGGTCTCCAGAGGGCTGAGGACTGCCGGCTCCATGCTGCCCTCGGCCTCCCACTCCTATTGTCCTCCTCCCACACTGACCAGTCTATCCAGGTCTGAAAACCGGCTGGAAATAAAAAGCAAAATGGGTTCACCTTTTGTCTATGTGTATTCATGATTTATGAGCGTGTACGTGTTTGAATGTGTGCACGTTGCACTGCAGAACAGCATTTGGGAGAAGCTGAATCCCTGGAGCCGCTTGGTGCGGCTCAGTGTTGGTGCTCAGCTTCCTAATCAAAAACATTAGGCCCTAGGATTCATTTTCCTCAGGACTAAGTGTGTAACCTCCATAATTCAATAATCCACCTCTTACTGCTAAATTGTGCACTCTACCTCCCACTTTACTGTTTGTCAGCAAACTATCAACTCTGTTATTAGATATATTGGAAAAACAGCTCAGTGCAGCTATGAACCTTTGGGCAATTAAGGAGCCAAACACACACAAGCGTGCACAGTGTTTTCGGGTCCTTATTTCATCAGTCCTTTCAGGTTGTCTCACTCTCCCCCTTTGGCGTCACGGAAGTCTCCTGTTACCGTGGAGACCCTGGAATACTTTGAGGTCAGCAGAATCTTGGGATCTGCTATTTTTACAAGCTAATCCAATCGCAGCCTTCTAAATTAGATATGCAAAAAGTAAAAAAAAGAAATTAATTTTCTGCTGATGACCGGGTATGCAAATGATGACTCAATTATGGTGGGCTGGTGCCTTTGCAATTAATAACCTTGGAATCATCATTAACTAATATGTTTAGGAGGAAACTTGTCAGGCTAACCATGTTCACCATGCCATCAGTAATGCATTAATGAATTAGATTCATTAGAGAAAGGAGCCAAGTGGGGGATGGGGGATGCAGGCCTGCTTCTGACCTGTGGAATTATTCAGTCCTCTGTTCTCAGGCGACTGCCTGTCAGCTGTTTGGACAAGACAGTTTCAGTAAGAAAACAAAAGAAAGTTATCCACCTCAGTGGTTCATGGGTTCAGCAAGTCACATTTTTGTTTAGTGATAATCCTTTCATCTATTTTATATCCCCACTGCTTCCTAATTCAGGGCCACAGGGTCCTGGAGCTAGGGTATGCTCTAACTGGAGGTAGGGTACGCTCTGGACACGTCACCTGTCCATCACAGGGCCACTCAGAGACAAGCAACCAAACAACCCCACATTCGCTCATTTGGACATTTTTTAAATGACCAATTAACTTGCAATTTTTTGTGGACTGTTTAAGAAGCAGAAGTAGATAAAGAAAACACACATACAGGCGTGGAGGGAGCAAGCAAACAACAACAAACTGAGATTCTTGTGATGTGGTTCAACACACCATCATGCTGCTCTGTTTGCAAATTATAAATAAAGTGACACCTGACAAAGTCACAGACAAGAGGTAACTTTAATTAACATTGTGAGAGTCCAAAAGTTATCTTACAGCTCAATTTTCATCAAAAACATTAACAATCTGTACAGTAGAATTTTTTTTCTTTTTTTTCTTTTTTTTAATTTCCTTATATTGTCGAGCTGTTCAGTGTATTTGCAGTCAAAGACAGACAGAGGAAAAAATAGACACTGGCTATTTGGTTTGCATCTTTTTTTTTTTGTCATTTGTTACCTAAGTACAAAACTTTGTCACTCTTTACTGATATTCATATTCAGGATGGGACTTTGCTTACAAAGATGCCATTGTATGACAACAGACCTCTGTAGTTCATTTGAAACAGATATGCTGAGGCCCCTCCTGCCCCGGCCCAGAGCGGCACAGGCTCACAAGTGCCCAAAAAACACTTGTCTGTCAGCAGGCGTCTCTGTTAAAACGATCCCTTTTACCCATTTAACAAAACCAGGCTCTCGAAAAGAAAAGCAGAGAGAGAAAAGCCCTATTCTCTGTCCAGCAACAGCTTGAAGACACAAGGCAGACACAAAGAAAAGACTACAGAAGTTGCTGATGGGCCAGGGAGCTCCTTTTCATGCTTCCTCACAGGTTGCTCTCTAGCTTGTAATGAAGCTGCATTGTCTAGCAGCTACTACAGGGAGCGGAGGACTGGGGAATGGGTTGTCAGATTCTAGAGTCAGGAGGGACTCCATGTGTGAGATTAACATTGTGCTGTGACAGTGCCTATCTTAACTATGTGCCCCTCTACACTACAATTTAAACAACTCCACATTGTCATACTATTGTAATCCCATGGTGAGTGAAAAAAAATACCATCATGCTGCTGAAATTATTTCATTAATCAAAACAAAAGAAAGAAAGAAGAAGCTACATAATTGTTGAAAAAAAAAGAAAAAAAAAGTGTTTGTGTAAACACCAGTGTGCAGTAAGCACCGGAGAGTCAGGCTGCTCTGTCATCCTTTCAAAGCGTGCCATTGCTGTAGCATTATAGTACATT
Source organism: Arrhamphus sclerolepis (assembly GCA_037176975.1). NCBI lineage: Eukaryota > Metazoa > Chordata > Actinopteri > Beloniformes > Hemiramphidae > Arrhamphus > Arrhamphus sclerolepis. Next base: position 12,012,964 of record JBAMYA010000002.1, read on the forward strand.
GGGGTGTGTGTGATTGTTGAATTATGGCTCTTTGTATTCTTGTCTGGCTTCAGCACCAAACAGAGTGGGTTTGTGCTTTGTCCCCAAGTTCTCACGAATTCCTCTGTGGCAACAGACAATTGTGGTGAGGGTAAAAAACTGTACACGTGATTGAATGAAGAATGGGTTTGCATTGTTAAGGCATCTAGACTGCTGGTAAAGATTACAGTGACATAAAAAAAGGGTATATAGATACAGTATGTAAGCAGGCATAAATAACATAGGGGAAAAAAAGAACAGAGGGCAAAAGAAGAAGAACACAAAGAAAAGGAAAGAAAAACAGCTTTTTCTTAGTTCTCTTGGTTTCCACACATAATGAAAGAGTCACTCAAGAGAAGAACCCATGCATATTAGCAGTTCAAGAACAGCATCAATCTGAAAGCCTCAAAGGTTCAAACAAAAAGATAGAGATTTACAATATATATTAAAGTGTGTTTATATTCTTAAAAAATCTACTCCAACCAAATACTCTGAATAAGATGCTACTTTTTGCCATACAATAAACATTTTCATAAGGAAAAAAAAAAGATTTTTATTAACTTACAAATAATACAAAAATAGACAATGGCATGTTTTGAATCAACACATGAAAGCATGGTATAACGATGTAAAAACAAACAACATAGAAACCAACTGAAAAATTTAAAAAGTCACATTTAAATAGTGAAAGACAATATTACATAATGAAACAAAACACAGTGAAATATTTTCACTTACTGTATTAAACATACACAACACAACTAAATGAAGGTGAGAGTCAATGTACAAATGCAAGGGATAAATACATTATTTATATGATATTTTACAGAAATCCCCTTTTTGTATCCAAATCCATGTTTCTTGTGTTTAGCAGATGAGATATTGACAACACACAGTAAACCTATCATCTGTACTGAGAAGCTGCCTTAAGACATTTAATGTTTACATCTCAAACTATAGCTATTGCAAAAAGAAAAGAGATGTCAAATGAAAAATTCAGCATTTTTTTTAATATATATACAAAAATATATCACATATATCACGCATTTATTCTAATTTGATATTTGCTAGGCTCCTTCAGTACAGTGCTGGCTGGACACACACATCCCCTGGCTTTTCAAGTCTTCACTAAAATCTCAGACAAAAGGTCAGATTTGGCTAGATCTTCACTTTTTCTTCACATGACAAGCAGAAAAGCATATTGCAAACAGCTCAATCCTCACAGTTTTATAAAAAAAAAATCAAACAAATAAACAAAATGAGAAAAAAAAAGAGTTAAGAAAGGCATGATTTCTAATGTTGAAACAGCAGAGGGTGATTTTGAGGGACCATTTTTTGATATATGGGATAATTAGCAGCAAAAATGGAGGGTATATTTTCTTCTTTGTTCTTTAAATTCTTTGTATTTTGTGTTGCTGACCCTTCTGTCCATTGTGTTGTTATGTGGTTTTAATGAGTTGGCTAAGTCAAGGGAAGAAGTCATGAAAACTTCATGGCCAAACCAACACTTCATGTCTGTTTGTGTGAGTTATGGGCTCTAAGACGACGCAGTGGCCTCCAGTAATCAAACCCGAACCGTACAGGCATGAACACAAAGATAAATAAATGCTCTTTTCATGAGGTCAGTGTCACACTGTGGGCAAACTATCAGCCTCTATACACTCCATCCAATGCGGTGTCAGAGAAGCTACGCTAATTCAACAAAGAGGAAAATAACATCACAAAAGTTCATATTGTCCCCTTTCGTCTTCCCAAATTCCTTCAGGTGAAATCCTTTTAGAAAGGCCTGAGTTGAACAGAGTCCCGCGTCTTATCTTGACTTCATTCAGTTCCGCTCCGGAGCATAAGAGAGACTCGCCAGACTCTGCTACCGTGTCTTTTCCTCTCAACATCCCCAGATCTCCAGCTATCCCAGAACCTCTACATGGGTGGAACGATCATCCCAGGGATCGCTGCATTGTGGGAAAAGAGGGGGAGGAAGGAAGAGTGAATGGGAGATTGGGGGTAAAGAAAGAGAAAGAGAGGGAGAGAGAGAGAGAGAGAGAGAGAGAGAGAGGTCATTGATGTGATTGCTGGGTTTCATCTGTCATCACAACAGTCACATAAGAGAAATGAGCTCCAGCATCTGGCGTACAAAGACGACTCTCCCTCATTATCTCTTCATTCTGAGGCCCCTGAATCAAAACATTTTTCTCAGCTGCACCGCTAACTTGGCGTACACCAACAACATTGTTCAGCCTTTCACAAACTTCCAGAGCAGCTTCATGCAAGGACTGCCTGTGTTAACTGTTAGCACTTACAACACACAAACCAAATGTGTTTTATAGAACATAATTCGAGCATGACAGTGAGGTGGGATGACAGAGGAGATGAAATTAGACTCAATACTCAGACAAGGAAATGGAAACTTTGAGCCTGTCAGCTTTATTCACATTTTCACCCTCTTATATCAACGCTCTGCCTACATCTCATGTATCTTAACGTCCTAGAATGATGTCTCTCCCATCATGTATTCGCCTTCTACCATTTTTTTTTTTTTTTTTTACAGAGAAGCCATCACAGGGAGAAATTTTTCATATAACATATTGGCTCCCTATTGATTCTCGCCTCTCTCTTCAATCCACTAATTCCCTGGCTATTTCCTGAGTGTCTACGGCTTGTTGGGATTAACAGCATGATATGTGTGTGTCCGTATGATCAGTGTACAGTGGCCATTGGCCCTTTGGTCACTGTGGTCTGTGGTCATCAACGCTACCAGAGGAAGTGAGGAAGTGCTTAGCCTGGGGCTCTGATAAAGATTCCCATCCATCATCTCTCTCTCTTTCAGGATCTCAACACCATACAACATCCTGCCTAGACGAAAAGACCCTGCGCTGCATTTGATGGAAATGGGAGGACATAATGACCCACAGTGGCATAACAATCGCCTCCTTCCTCCTCTGCAGAGACCCCCACTGGGGCATGGGCAGGAAGCAGGAAGTGAAAACAGGAAATAGAAACACATATGGTGTGACATGCTGACTCTCTGACAAGTCAAGGGTGACAAATAAAAACAGAAAACAGAAGGAAGGGTAGGGCAGGATGGTGCAAATGAGCGGTCTGGGATAAATTCTGAGTGCAAAGAAAACAGAAACAGAGAGAAAAAAATTGAAATAAAGGGATAACATACTTCAGGAGAAGGCCAGGCCCTGAAGAGAGCTGGCTGATGAGTACTTGCTAGAGTCCACAAAAGACTGATCTTCAGTGAGGAAGGATTGTGTAGGGGTTCAAGGAAGGCAAAGAAAGAAAAAAACAAGGGGTGAGGAGGGGAAAAAGGAAGAATGAAGGAAGAAGTGGGAGTAAAGAGAAGTTGTTATAAGAGATGCAAAAGAGCAGGATTATGGCTTTAGGTTTAACAAGTCAGAATTTTTTAATGTGCTACTAACCTACAGCTCCAGTCTCATTACTAAGCAAATACACGGCAGGATTCTAGACACTTAGCAGTTTACCTTGGAGGCTGTTAGCATTAGCGCTGGTGCACGTAGGAGGAGGGGAGTTCTGGGGTCGAACAACGGGGGCAAAGGCGCTCTTCTGCTTGACGGCGGCGGACACCATGTTGGCTGGAGAAAAAGAGAAGATTCCAGAGGAGCTGCTGCAGTTTGAAGGAAGGCTGGTCGACGACGCCATGGTCGGGCTGGATGGGACGACTGAGAGAGGAGAAAGGGGCAGGAAAGGTGTTTAAGAGGGGTTGTTGGGAGAATGTTAGGGAAGAGGGACAGGGAGGAGAGATGAGTAGAGGTGATTAAAGAGAGGGTCGAGGGCAGAGGACGGGCAGACGGGATGAACAGAAAGGGACTGGTCAATGGATGATGGCAGGAGGGATAACATTTTGGTTTCAGATCAACTGGCTCAGACTTGTTTGGCAGCTTTTGTTTTGATATGTAGTTATCTGGCAACGGGTTAGTCCATAGTTAAAACAAAGAGGTGTTTGTTGGAAAATTGCACTGAAAACAGACCCCCCCCCCCCCCGTCTGTTTTGATGACTCATCTTGTGGGGTGTAGTGGGTACATAAACACCTCACCAATGCACAGAGCTGTACTTGTAATTTGTTTTCAGAGCAACTCTCCTACATCACTCTACACAAGATAGTCACATGACAGATTTAAATCAACAACCAGAAGATATTTTGAATGACCCCCCCCCCCCCAAAAATAAATAAATAAATAAATAAATAAAATAAATCAATAAATAAAAAATAAAAAAATTAAGAAAAGAAAAAAAAAAAGAGCTGATAATGTCTGCTTGATGGCAATACTGAAGAATTTTCAGTGGCTCTTGGTATTTTTATTGCACCTTAATCATGGTTTACTGAGTTTTGCATACCTTTAAAAAGACACGTTATTTTCGCTCACCTTTGTTAGTGCCCTTATAAAAGGACAATTCCTCCTCGAGTTCAACACAAGGAAATGCATTTAATTACAGAAACCAAAGCTCTAAAGATTTTCTCAGGTGCACTGGGTGGAAAAGTTTACTCTCGGTGTCATGCAAGTTTAATAAAATTTTATAAGATGTTACACAGATACTTCGCCAATTCAATACCACTGTTGCCAAATGTCTGTCATAATTTTGTATCACTATTTATAAAGTAGATATCAGTTTGAAAAAAAAAACAAACATTATAAAAGGGTTTGCTTTTTTTCTTTTTCTCTATCTTCCTATCATGCAGCCTCTCTGAAATCAGATCTAAAAAATAACAGAAGAAATATCACACACACTCTTCTAAATATGAAAGAACTGCTGGCTGATTCTTTTCTCCATTCATATGTGGAAATATGCCATTAGCCATATGCCAAATACATTCAAGCTTTCTGAAAGTGTGTAGATGGAAAAACTTGGAAACTCAGGAGTAATCAGGAGGTTTTTCCTCACAGTTGTTGGTTATATCAGTGAGTAGAGAGCCTATTCATGAGAGAAAAGTCTTTAAAAACTCACCAGCTTGTTACTGTAAATGTGCCCAACTGTATGTTAACATAAGTGCAAAGATTAGCAGTGACAAGCCGGTTTTCTGTTTGCACGGCGCAAACTCACAGGTCAAGGTTCACCAGATTTGAACACTGATCATGCTGTTTCTGTTGTAAAATATTGATTTTGCCATAAACTGTTTGATTGTTAATGGTTCTATGACTGGGCGTGGGTTAGGGTCTGTAATCTTTGAATTTCTTTTTCCTCGTAGCACCTTCAGCACACATTCAAATGAGGACTTAAAATGAAAGACAGCAGAACAGAATTTTGAAACAAGCCTCAAAAGAATCTCTGTGAAATATTCCTGAAATTACATTGAAGGCTTTAAACACAGCAGCTGTTGGATGGATTTACTGGGGCCACTGTAATCATGAGCATCATATTGAAACAAAAATGACCAGACTGTTATGCTCATAACCAAAATCCTGTCTCTCTCTGACATCATCCCATCCGTCCATTTCTCCCTGGTTTATCTTTTGTCTGCTAATACTCTAAGAGCATTTTCCCCCTCAGTGATTTTACAATCAACTGAGTCGTATTTCACCTGCCCTCTGATATCAGCGTCTGCCTTTATTGTTGTTATTATCCAACACTTAGCTTTTATGGCCCTTCCTGACAAATCCTTGCAATAAAGTCATAATCCATTTATGAAGGGGCCTAACTAATCAATTAATGAAAATTGGACCTACAAAGGCAGGCTGAGGGACCATTGATTGAAAGTGTCTGTGTGGGGCCGATGAGCCTGTTAAAATACTTGTTAACACCAAGGAATCAAAGAGCTGAAATGGAATTGCTTCTCTAGCAATTAGTTTATTGATTTAATCAAGGGTCTTTAATGTAGAGGGTGAACGTGTGTGCGGAGAAGCGGTGGGGTGTGTGCGTTTCGTAGGGGGTGCTAGGTGATCTGCTCCCTCGGCCAATAAAGTGGGGATTTGCTTTAAAAGAAAGAGATGAGCCAGCTGAACTGCAACGTGCTTGTCAATTCTTCATCCTACCCCTGTTTTTCAGTCTCTCAGAAATGTATTCCATTATGTACAAAATGCTCTGCTTCTGTCTTTTTTAGCTTCCATGTCTTGATGTTATCAACAACCCACCCCCCCGCCCCCCTCTGGTTTTTGGATCCAGGATGTTGTGTATTTACTCACTAGCATAGGGGGAGTTGCCTGCGGATCCATTGAGGAAGTTGGGCGAGGTGCCCAGGGTTGCCATGCCAGAGTTAGCATAGCCATTCATGCTAGTAGAGACAGTGCTGTAGCTACTCTGCTGGGGGGTGGAGCTGGGGACATAACCATGAGGAGACACACTGCTTGTACTCCTACTGAAACCTATGGACAGGGAGAGAAAGCGAGAAGAGGAGAGACTCGTGTTAGTGGGTACGGCAGATGGGAGACAAACCAAAACGAGAAAGCCTACATGCACCGCAGCCAAATCTACTTTTTATGAGACTGATGGATGCAGCATTATGAGCCAAATGAAATGTTTGAAAGATCTTACACAACATATGGCAAAGCGAGAAAGCAATGAACAGAGTGGAGGAAGGATGATATGAGATGGTTCCAACAACTGAAACAAGAAGCCTTTAACCCTACTGGCTCCTCTCCAAATGTAGATACGTGATAAGGCAATTAGCACTGTAAGGCCTCTGCTGTATGCAGTTCCATTGTAAGTTACAAAGAATGAAGCTAATATCTCTGACAGGAGTTATCTCTCCCTTTCTAAGGGAAGCAAATGTAGTTCAGGCAATATGTGAAAGAGGAAACATGCTGACGTTAGACAAAAAACAGTATAGACTTGAACATCAGGAATTCTCACTAGTGCAACAAGGACTGTCTTTTGTTGCTGTCATCTTTATTCCTTGCACTACTCTTTCATAATCAGCATCTGTTCTCCCCATTTTTTGCCTTCTATGAAGTAGAAACAAACTATAGATTTATAAGACAAACAGCTGATCCGTTCTGTTTCCCTCACATCTGCAGATGTTTCAGATGAAGATGAAGGGCAGAAGAAGCTCATTGGAATTATTGAGACATTCCAGCGGCTGGTCCATCCACTCTTCTCTTGTTCCCCTGGTACATGTGATGAATCACCACTGACTGCACCCACATTTCTCTCTGTCAGACAAGGGCCGACCCCAGTCTGATATACACACCCTGAGGACCCACTCATATTTCTCCATCGTACTCCATCCATAGCTCCCTTTTTCTCCATTCTTCACTCTCTCACAGATGCTCTTCCATCCTTTCAAGTTTTCCCAGATTCTTACAGCCGCCACCTTCCTCTCTCTTCCTGTCCTTTTTTTTTTAGACTTTATTTGTTCCATTGTCCTAAATCATGCCCTCTGTATTTCTCACATGAAAGATAAAGTCTCTATTGCATTAGTCACTTTAACTACAATCCCTAAAAGACAAAAGTAAATAAATCACAGTCACTTTTCCCATGATGGGAGATTTTAATTGTTCCTTGTTGCATTTGCTTACCCTGATTGGCTGTTTGCGCCACCTCTGACCCAGTGAAGGAGTTCACGGCCATCATGCCAGCATGAACGGAGCTGCTGCCAAGACTTGCTAGCTGGTTGTGCCCCCGTGGCACTGTTGTGTAGAGGGCCTCTGCGATGTCTGCTGCTCGTTTCAGAATCATCTCCTGACAAAGAAGATGAACAAAAAAGATTGAGGTTATCAGTAAAAGTATTAGAGAGTGTACAAAATACCCGCAGTACTGGTTTTATAGCCTAACATGAATGCTAGATCTCCACCGGAGATAGTGTCTATGTAAACCTAGCGGAGCTGAGTGCTTTTTATCAGCGGTCATCATTAATGGTGGGATTGATGACTGTAAATGGAGAGGGAGGGTTCCTTAACAGAATCATCAAATCGTTTGCCTGTTCTTCCCTGTTTTGTGTTTTTCAATCGCCTCCTCCAGAACTGAGACTTAATCTCACTTCTCCTCCTCTTCTCCGTCTCTGCATTCATCCTATTATCCTCTCCACCCTCTACAGCTATTTTTCATCATACTTTTCTCACTTTCTCCAATGAGCTGATAAAAGCACTGACATATTCCCACGTGTACGCTTGTGAGTCCCAGATCTGGCGTGAACACAGCAGGGCGCTGCGGGGCTGGTGGAGACACCGCCTTTGATGCTGCCAGTGGTCTGAGCCACAAACATCATTTTATCTAAGAGATGTGGATGTTTGCGTTAAAATATATGTGCATGCTTGTGTTTTTGTTCATGTTTGTGTACGTATTTACCTGGTTATTGTGAGGCATCCCATACAAGGCCTCTACCAAGTCTGCCGCTCTCTTCAGAATCACCTCCTACAATGAAGTGCAGACAGAGGAAAGGATTGATCATGAGTGTGACGGCTCGAAGAGTTCAGTCACTTTTATTACGTTTCACTTCTTACATTATGCTGTGAATGCAGAACAGAGAGTGCGAGAGAGGAAAGAGGCAGACAGAAGAAGGTAGAGGAAGAGAAATGGGCCTATCCCAGCACTTTGTTACTAGCTGGGCAGTTTGGGAGAGCAGAAGGAAGATACTGTTATCTGTGAATAAAACATGAGCCTATATCTCTCTATCAGTCAACCATCTTCTACATCTTCTCCCTCCCTTCTGTCACTGACAGATCATGAATCTACTGCACATGATCATGCATCGATCTCATTTAACACAACATATCATCAGCTTGACGGCTATACAACTCCCCTTGTCAACTGGAACACACCCGTCTCCTGGCCTGTATTAACCCTGGTAATGATCAGAGTGAATGGGCCTGCATCCACTTTGTGTGATAAATGTAGAACATCATTGCTCAGGTGAAACCGCCGAGTGGTATTTCCCACATCAAACATTTATCCTAACGTAGTGTTACCGCTTCTCCGTGCTCATTTTCTCCTCTTTCTCTGTCTCGATACTTGTTTCCTCACTGAGCGTATGAGTGTGTGACTCCAGGCAGTCGTTATATATTTGTGTGCGTGTGTGATGTAGACACCTACAGCCCTACGAAACCCTTTTTAAAAGTTAATGTGCTGGGGCCAGGATATATGCTGGAGGCGCGACAACCAGAAAATTGCAGCCCCCTCCCCTACAACCTTCTCCTCATTCCTTTCTCTCCTTCTTTCTCTTCCTCTGGCGCACACACACGCTGTGCGTTATACTCTCCTGAGTGTATCCCTCGCTGTGAACAAGCCCCGGAGCATGTGTGCTCTCTGTTCCGTGACACACCGCCTTTCAATCAGACCTCGTATCACACACACACACACGGGCACAACCGCACATACAGTCACGCACATGCAGAGGCTGTCGAGCGCGCCAAAGACATGACGAGAGGGTCAGCAAAGCAATAAAGATTGTAGAGCGCTGTCCGAGGTGCTAAATTCACTCAATAATGGGAGCGCTGCCTCTGTGTTAACCTCCCATTACTAGCACTATCTGGGGGGAGGTGGGGAGGGAGGTGGGGGGAGGAGGGAGAGAGGGGAGACCAGGGAGGAGGCCTTCTTGAGGTGATTGAGAGATGTAGAGGCCCTAGGAAGGTAAGTGGTTCTTTAGTATGTATGCACCGCTCCTTGCCTTCTTCTCTCTGCTTTTCCTTGACGCCTCATGCCTCCCAGGGATTGCTAGATGGGTAGATGGATGGAGGGAAGGAGGGGATGAAGGGGAGGAGGAGAAGGGGAAATGAGGAAAGTGTGAGGCATTAGGACACAAACAGATCTCCAGTTGGAGTGTAACGGTGTTCCGGGAGGACACGTGAAGCTCACTTACTTATTGTTTTCTGCTCTCCACAACAGCCCTTCAGCTCATTTTCCTGTCTCTGCATCGCCTCCTCCATCTACTGTCTCCCCACCTGTGTCTCCAAACTACTTTCTTCTCTCTCCCTCTTCTTCTTCTCTCTATTAATCACTCTCTTGTGGTCCTGTGCCCTGTCTGTACCTATCAGCCTCTCATTAGTGAAGGGATCTGTCCAGTAGCTAAACGCGATTAGGCAGCGCTCCAGAGTCACTCTGATAAACAGATAAATGTGGTTAGCGCCGTGCTGCCTCCCAAGCTCTGCTGCTGTAAGGGGAGACCATTTCCTGGGCGCAGGGTCTCTTCCCGTAAAGTCAGGCCCACGGAGACGTCAACAGGAAGGGGAACCTGATCCAGACCAGAGCCTGGCCTTGTCTGGAAGGACGGACACTCATTAGCTGGACCCAGACCCCCCAGCCACACCACAGCCATCTCTAAACACCCTGCAGCCTCGCTACCCAGCACTCCCTAGTCACTCTGCTTGTCTATTAGATGTAACACAGTATGAGAGGGCTGCTTTTACCATAGCATACAGAGATAGAACAATCACTGGCAATATCATCCTTCTCATTCCCTGCGTGTGTGTATTTCTTAAAAGTTCTTGTTGCAAAAGATGTTACTGGAGTGGAATACACTGTGTTCCCAGGCAGCTTAAAATTGTAATGAAAAACAACCATGAACACGATTGGCAGAGGTAGCTCTGAATGGATATTTGTAGCTCAAGAAGTTGCCAATGTGTGCCCCTCTCCTGCCCCTCTCCAATGATTGAGGCCAACAGTTGGGAGAAGTGTGGTCAACAAAATGTTATTACCTCAATAAAGGCACAAATCAATAGAGCTGAAATGAACAACCAGGGCTACCAGCTACTGCTGTTCATTTAGGAGAAAAAGAGACACCACAGAGTGAAAGAGAAGGAGGAGAAGAGGAGAATAGATGGATGGATACAAAAATATTTAGAGAGAGACAGGGGGTTGATAGGCTAAAGACCAAAACTTGCCAAGACAGGTCTCACATCCACCAGACAGTGATTTCGGTGCCTTCCCTCTGCATCTACCTGGGCCCCTCATCTCTACCTTGTGGTGACCTCGCTCCACTGAGTGTGTATGTGTGTGCACATGCACATGTGCACATGAGTGTGCGCTGCTGTGTAGATGTGTGCTGGAAGTAATAAAGTCCACCCGGGGTTGACTTCGATCCACTGACCCAGCAGGAGGTAAGACTGGACAGCTATGATGGATCACCTAACCTGCTTCTGCCTCTCTCTTCCTCTCTCCCCTCAACCTTCTTTCCTTCCTCCATCCCTCTTTTCCTCCCTTCATCTATCCCTTTCCTCTCCCTCTTTGCCAGTCTAAATGACCTTATACTCAGTGGAAGGATGAATGGAGTTGCTTGTGCATTCGTTGCTCAAAGTAGAGTGTTTGTTTGAGCTAAAAATGACCATGAGCGTACTGACTACTGTCATGTTTGGTTGATTCCTCTGTGCATGCCCTTCTCCCATGCCATAAAACTCAAGAAGTTTTCAATACCTTTTTGTGTATCTTCTGGTGTTCCCACAGCAAATAAAATAATTTAATACGGCAACTAACCGAAGTGCAGACACATAAGAGGCGCAGCGGTACTGTACCTTGGGTAATCTCTCTTGGTCTCCGGGGTGCCTGGGGATGACCTTCTGTAATCTCTGAAAGCCATAGTCTATGGTTGGCTCGTTCAGCGCTAATGAGAAATGGATAGAAGAAATACAGAAAATAAAATCTTAATTTCTTAATTCTTAAAAATCAAAACTGATATTATTCAACAGAGACAAACAGCAAACTTCACAGTAAACTTGACTAAATCGAGCACAGTTATACATGAATATTTCAATGCTGAATGAAACAGGCTGAAAATGTGGGTGTTCTCTGTGTCTTTGTTTGCCTGTGATGTAATGAATCTCTCTCTGTCTCCTGCTTTGGTGGTTAATAAAAAGACTGTCAGGAATCAGGCGGAGCGAATGTGTGCATGTGTGTGTGTGTGTGTGTCTGGGGTGGGAGGGGCGGTGGGGTGTCCAAGCAAACAATTTTGAAAAGTGACGGGGGTGGT
>JBAMYA010000002.1:12024942-12039017 GCA_037176975.1 Arrhamphus sclerolepis
TGGGGTTTGCAGGCTCCCATGGAAGCTTAAATCCCAGGAAAAAAATATTAAAGCACTGATTGTGTGAGTGTGAGCGAATGTGTGCATGTGTGTGTGTGTGTGTGTCCTGTGGTCTTGCGTTGATCAGCGACTAATATAAGCAATTACAGAGCTTGGTTCCAATATAACAAAGGCTTGATCGCTTCAGGGAACCAGCTAAACACACACACACACACACACCCACACACACAAACACTCGCGCACACTCGCACACACATTTGTGCACAGACACACTCATACACATAGTTGGATCATCCAGGCAGCAGGAAGAAAGTACTCTCTCTGCATGCTGTGGTCGTACTGCCGTAATTGAATATGAGAAGATTTACCATGAATATTTAAACATTAGAATAAATACAATGAAGATCTGAGGCTTACAGTACAAACACTTCAGAGGAGGATTGTTGGATAAGTGCTCTCTCCACATAATTCATTCCTAATGTACTGTCTCTGCCTCTCTCTCCGTCTCCACTGTCACTTTACTCCCCACCCTCATTCGTCCGCTGCTCGGGGAGTCGACACACAGTTTCCACTACTTTTCCAGACTAAAGCCTTTAAGATGTTGCTTCTGCACAGAGTTTGCGGCTGCATGTGTTTGCACTTGCATGTGTGTTAAGAGCAGAAAAGGAAAGGGAAGGAATCATTATGCATGAGAATTGCATGTGTGTGTTTGTGCCGTCCGTCTGTTTCCCCTGTGGGTCGCAGCTTGGACATTTCCTGAGGGTTGATGCCCTGCTTGCCTCACATCTGAGCAGCCAGGCTGACTAGGCGGCCCCCAGAAAAATGGCCCCTAGAGGCTATGAGTACAAGCTGTCCTTCTGGACCTGCAGTGGCTTCACCACGGCTCCAGTTGGGCCTCCCACTCACACACACGGACCAAAGCGAGAGCACAGGAGCAAGAATAGGTGATGCCCTGTTTTGGCAACACAAACGTATTTGGACAGTTCTCCCAGTGGACCGCTCCTGGTAATCCGCAAGAGTGAATGAAAGGAAAGGTGAATAGCTAGAAGCAAAGACAGCACAGGGAAGGAAAAGTAGATGTTGGAGTGCCAGAGGCAGGCTCAGCTTCCATAGAATGGCACAAAACAGAACAATGAGATGATCACATGCAACAAATAAAGTGTGAATTATTGCCGAGGACAAATATTTGACATTGCTTCTTCATTGTCTGATCTCTCTAAAGCCTAAAGGAGGATTTGCCCTGGATTAGGCCTGCAGTAAGTGGAAGGGATTGTTCCGGCAGCATCCCCTGTTTTGTCTCAAAGGCTTTTGTTTTTATGATGAATTTTTTATCAGCTCGGCTCAATGTGCCAAATGAGCCTCAAGTGAACAATAGCATAAAAACCCTAAGACATACAGGGATGTACCACTATAACAAGTAAAGAGACAATTTTGCTAATTGAGAGAGGAAGTGATATTGTCTCTACTCATTTTCAAGGACCATAAACCAGAGATGCATGTGGGGGACAACGTATCTGACGAACTCCCTGGCTATAACTCATTGGAGATTATTTTGGCTTTTTATGCCCTGGTATACATGCTCAATATCTTGTATTTCACGCTCTCTCAGAATTAGTGCTGAAAGAATTAGAGAAAAGACAAACAAAAACAAACTACTCTGCCTCAAAAGAAGAGTGGTGGGCTGCTACATTCCAGGATTCAAAGCACACTCTCCGATACAGGTATATTTATAATCCTTAGCTGTCGCTCTCCAGAAGAGCAAATCAAAGCCAGTAAAACATAACTGCCATAAATAAATGAATAGATGAGCAACAGCCCTGGACTGGAGGGATTCACCTAGCAATCACCCACATCAGATCAGATCAATGCTCATGGAAATTTCATGAAGCCTAGAATCCACATCGCTTCATATTTCACTATAATAACCCACAGAGCCGCAGGGGGAGTGTGTATGAAGAGGTGAGGGGGTAGAAGAGGAAGCTAGGAGGGGGAGCAGGGGAGTTGGAGGTATGAGGGGTGGAGTAAAAAGGGGTGGATGTATGGGCCGCTGAGAGGAGGAGGGTTGTGGGGAAGGATAATTGAGAGGTCAGAACAGTGGAGTTGTCCTGGAAACAGAAAGATAGGAGGAGGAGTGGAAACAGTCAGTGTCCAGTTGCCCTGTGTCCTTCTCCTCCTGTGTCACAACACGGTGTGTGCAGGGAGGCGGGTGGGTGGCGTAGTTGCAGGGTTAGGTAATTGGCTCTGAGGCTTGATGTTAACACCTTAACAGGCCCTCAGACAGCGGGTAAGGAGCTGATCATATCACAACCTTCTGTTTCTCCCTCTTTCTCACTCTGTGCTCCGCTCCCCCTCTCCCTCATCACACCCCTCTTTCCTTCTCCCCCCTCGCTCCCTGTCCTTCCCTCCCCTCTGCAGTCTCCAGTGCTCAGGTGTGATCTCATAAGCGCTGCCTGGCGATCGATGCCGCCAGTGGCAGGGGGTTCAATAGCCCTGAATTACGGCTTCATTTCTACACCCCCTCCACACCACCCCATCCCTCTCCTCGCACAGATGAGAGCTGCCCACCACCACACACACTAACACACACGCACACACAACGCACGCACACACAAACACCACTCCCCCTCCCCACCAACTACTCACAATCCAGATCAATACCTTACAATCTAATTTTTATCCATTTTTCCATAAACCCTGAGATTGCGTTTATTTGCAGAATCCGACAAGCTAAATAAAGCATCGCTTGAACATGTCAGGGAGACTAATGCACGGCTGGAAATTCATACAGAGAAAAACAGATGAGTGGAGCTTTTTGCTCTGAAAGGGAGAAGTTGAACCTGAGAGAGATTGGAGGGCGGGGGGTGGGGGGAGGCTGGGACGAGATGGAGATTCTGCAAATCAATGGAGGTGAGGATGCTACCAGAACGTAAGCTCTAATTATCTGTTGTAAAAAGAGCATGTCGACAGTTAACAATACCTGACAGCACGGATCCTCTCAGGGAGAATGTAAATTTAAAAAAAAAAAAAAAAGTCTGGATGGAAAGGGTGCGCTTGAATTAAGATATAAGAAAAACATAAGAAATCATTAAATCTGGTGAACGCTGCTCATTTCAGCAGGGTATAAAATAATCTACATTCGAAATTCATTTACATCATCATCATGGAGCAGATGCTCCTGTAATAAGAAGGGGAGCCTGCTAAAGAGGGAAGACAAGCCACATGGTGCAGAAAATTAATCTCAATCTCAAATAGAGGTGTGAATTTCCTTGCAGTTAAGGCTATGTGCAGTAAATGTGAATGTCTGCAACTACCTCAGCTGGCCTTGTCTCCAGCTGTAGAGCAGCCGTTTTAATCAACAGCAGGCGTCCACCCAAGCTCAATAAAAGACAGCATTCACAAATAGGAGCAAGACAAGTAATTGACCAGCTCATGACTGAACACCACTTTTATTGCCCGTTGACTCCATGCTGCATCTGTGATGTGCAAATGTGCTCATGCATGAGTGTAGTTGCATCACAAATGTATATGAATGTATACATTTCTAAGTTTGTGTTGAGTCTTCAATAGCTTACCCTACGTTGGATCTTTCAATAAAAATTAGCATATGATCAAAACTTCGGAAAGCATCATTTTGCTTCCATCCTTTACGCTGGCATCATCTGTACTTCACCATCAACTGTCAATCCTTCTTCCACTCCTAAAACTAATTTGGAACACAGAGGCAGCAACGCAGAGACAGAGAGAGATGTCAGCAGCAGCTTGTTTAAATTCTGTTCTTGACTTTTTGTCTTTTCCCTCGCTGTCCCTGCTCCTCCTGGCTGCAACTGACTGATGTTTCCGACACACCTAATCTGCACCCATTGCTGAAAAACTACCCCTAATGTTTGTGCGTGCATGTGCGAGGATGTGTGTCGGTGGAGCCCTAATGTGAGCCAGCAGAGCCTTTTAATATCAGCACAAGCTGTAGTGGAAGCACTAAGCAGACATGGGTGCATACTGAGGAGGGAGAGGGATTGCATTTTGAACGACCTGGGCGATTCATCAACTCCCCCAATCTATGGCCAGTTTCCCTGTGTCAAACACACAAATACCTGCACGTATGGACACACACATGGACCCTGCTGGCGGGACATTATCGCTTTATATTGCATGGAAAAAAAGAAAAGAGAGAGCCTCCCTGATGAATGTTGCAACGACCGCTATCCAGTAAAAGGTGATACACAACCAAACACGGAGATGCATTTGTTCAGAGGGGGATGAGGGGTGGGGGGGTGGCAGCCAATGACCTGATAATGAGAGAGGGATAGAGGAAGAGAGGGAGATTAGGGAGAGCTCTGAGACCCAGAGGTGAGTAAAGCAGAGGGCAGAGAGTGGAACAGAAGAGGGATAAGGGGATAAAAAGATGATGGAAGAGCAGGGAATGGAGGAAAAAAAATTCATTCTTATCTGTGGATAGCTTAATTGCTCTGATGAGTCTAATTGGAGCTTTCTGAAGTTTAATGGCAGAGGAGTCCTCAGAGACAGCAGAAGACACATTACTGTAATAGCTTCTCAGTGAATCTCTGCTGCACCAAAAGTTGCTCGCTTGTCCACTCTGTCCAGGGATACAGCTGAATTTTTGCCCACGTAGTGGCAGCTGGGACTGGAGTATCAATAATCACACAGACAAGGGTCTGAGGGAAAGGGGGGAATGTATAGGGTTATGAGGTTGTGTGTGTGTTGAGTATGTTTGCAAAGCAGCCGTAGCAGCAGTATTGGGTATGTGTTGACTTAATTAGGTCTGTGAGCTGCTCGCTTTCCTCTCCTCAGCAGAAGTTGATTAGCAATGCCAGCTGTCCCCAATGTAATTCAGTGTGAGCATGTGTGTGTGAGATTGTGCATGCACATGTAATATACGAGTATATGCAAGTCTGATAGTGTGGGGTTGTGGTGATGTGTGTGTGTTCGCTGCCAGCTGCCACACAGTGCTGCCAATCCTCTATGATTAGTACCCACTGGCAACTGGGCTCAAACTGGTGCCAAACAGACCCAGGAGGGCAACATGGCCCATGGTAATCTGCCATCCCTCTCTCCTTTTTCTCATCCACCTCTTCGTCATTTCACTAGCATCAATTGCTTTTTTTTCGTTCTCCCAATGCTATACTCATCTTTCCCATCACTCTCCACTTTTCATTTAAGACACTAAAAGGAAGCAGATTTCTTCTCTTTAGGAGGGACGTGAACCATACAGGGGACTGATAGAGCAGCTATGCAAGAGGTACAAATAACCACTGTGTATGTTACAGTAGCAGAACTGAGGTGTGAGAAGAGATCTGGGATCTATGCTTCGCCACAGTTGGCTGTGTCACTGTGAAGAAGCTGGCGCTTGGCAAGCAGCATCACAGTGTATGTGTTCAGGTCCAAGCAGATAACCTCTTGCCACCTCTCACCTGTTGATATTTTTCTATGCGGCTCTTTAGAAGCCAAAGGGTAGTGAGAAAAAAAAGTGAGAGAAGGGTGAATTCATTCAAAGGAGCAAGTTTTGAATAAGTGAATGTGACAAGGTGAAAGAATGGAGGGCTGGGAAGCGATGGGGCGTTTATGCATAAGGTTCCCACATGTCTGGCACATTAAGAGTCTGCGTACGCACATATACACACCTGCACAAACTTCTGTGCACACAGCTCTCTGAGTCTGGCAGACTGCGGGCCGTTGGACAGCTCTGGCATGCCAAAAGGCTGCCCATCCATCTGCCACCAGTTACTCGTCAACATGCATGTGTTTGCTTGCAGTGCATTCACACATGAGTCCAAACAAACGGAAGAATACTAGTGCAGTCTTTCCCATAAGTCCGCAAGCAACCATAAATGTGGCTCGTGGACATGGATTGTGTCCATGAACTGTAATTAGGACACACTTACAAGATGCAGAAAAATATGCGCTGTGATGTGACTTGCACGCTCTATCGCAATTGTGATTTTGTCAAATGTTGGCAATTCCAGCCGGGGCTTAGTGCCTAAGTCTATCAGTGGTTGAGATTACAGACAGATTTATGTGATTCACAATCTCCCAAAGGACCTGTGGCCTCGCATTGGTTAGTCACCGCTTCGCATTCACTCACTCTTCCATTCTATCACCGCAGTACCTTAACTCTGATGTAACACTGGAGCTGTTTATGCTCCTGCACACGCTGTCAAAAGTCACACTCTCTGCACAGAACTGGTTTTCTGAATCATGCCTTCGATAGGGTTAATTCTCAATAATCCTTCCAATCAAAAGGTTAAACCTCCCCCTGACCTTCACCTGCTTCATAAAAGAGAGCAAATACGTTTTTCCTCCTCTGATCTGCTGGATTTTTCACTGAATTATTGAGTCATGTTATTGAATTTTAAATTGTTTAGCATGCACATTTTTCTCCACAAGCGGTGTATAGTAATGACAGCATGTGAAATGTTCACCTCATCACTTTTAGCAGATATCGCAAAAAAAGTGAAACTAAACCAACTGCATCCATAAGTTGAAGAGAATCAAAGTAAAATTTACATTGGAGCGCCAGTACATTGGTAGATTTGGGTCCCATTATATTAGATTGCACTTCAAATTGGTGTCATTAGGAAGAGTCAGTGCTTAGGTAGTACCTGTGTAGATGAAGCGTCCAGGTGTGCCTTTGCAGAACTGTTTGGATTTGTAGGACAGCGTGACTTCCACCACCCCAGGGATGTGTCTGGGCGGAGTCTGCACACGGATGGCATGGGGGGTGATCAGCTACAGCCAAGCAGAGAGGGCAGGCACATTAATGCAATGAAACATCACATCTTACCATGTGCTCAAGAGACTATACTCTCAGCCAGTCTCAGCCCTATTATTTGCAGCTTTGACTTTCTTTCTTTGGATAATAAGCCTGAAAATGTTGCGTTAGCGCCAAAGCCCTCAGGTGGCCTTGTTGCCTGAGGCAATGTCATTGTGTAGCTGAGGATAGTTATCAGTGCTGACATGGACGCTGTAAGAGGAGTTCAAAAGCAGTTATCTGTTTATGCATAAAAGACGCTTTCCTCTGCATACGTCTTTTGAACAGTATAAGTAAATGTATCTTGTCTTGGTTGCCCTGTCTTTGTGTCTGTCAGAGGAAGCTGTCTAGCTGCCGTTAGCCACATAAAAGCACCCCCGTTTCTTAAACAGATTCAGTTAATGTGGCTGATAAGACCACTTGCGTTGTGTGTGTGCGTATAGTGAAGAGTCTTTGAAGGAAAACAGTAACATGACAAAACACAGATGAGACCTCGCTGAGTGCTCATTTTTTCTGCACACTATAGTGAACTAGCACTCAAAGCTAGCGGATGCTCAAAAGCTATCAATGCAGCTGCCAGCAATTTGTGTGTGTGCGTGCATGTGTGTACGCTGCTCAAACTGTCCCTTTCATTGCTCACTTAACTAGGCTTTCATTCCACCATCGTCTGGCCTCACTCACCTCTCAGCAAGATAATATAGGAGCTTTTTATAGAATTATTCCTTTACTAAAGAGAAAGCTGTTTAGCTGCGCCGCTCACTGACCTTCAATTTCACACATACACTACATTTACATTTTAGTCGTGTGGCAGATGCTCCTTACAAAGGGATTCATACTGTGCACATATTTCAAGAAAGCAGATTCAAATGCAGCCTAATAAAATACAGGAGGGGTGCTGAAGAGACATGTGACAGAAATATTCTATACAAAAGAAGGTAACGAGAAAGAAGCCTGCTGCTCAGGTTGTACAATATTTCTGATATTTCTGGGCTACAGTTAATTATTCCCTCCATCACTGGTGAGTCAGTTTATTAATATTTCAATTTTGCAATGACATCCTTTGACTACAGAATCTGAGGAAAATAAAAAAATGACTACTACTCCAAGATTCAAAATGTTTTCAGTAATCCTGTTGTCTAAAATGCTTCAGTTACAAAAACATGAAGGAGATAATATTTATGTTATGAGCAACAGTAATTAGCTCATGTAAATGTATACTCATATCATTTTGTTTAAGCACTGCTTTTAAAATGCAGCTATTGACAATAAAAGTGCTGAATGCATACATTTCTTTGTGTTATTTAGATTATATTATTTTGGTTTAATAGGGAATCACATTTAGACCTATTTTGTATCCAGTTGCAACTATTTTCATGACTGCATAATCCGTAGATTAAAAGTGTAAAAAAATGCTTAATTAAAATAAACTACTCAGAAATGGTATCAGTAATAGTTACCAAGTTTATGTTAACTAATAGATAAATCAACTAATAAATACTGCTTTGTATAGTAAAAATTATTATTAACAAAGTCACTTGTGAAAGTAGATTTAAGATGCCAACAAAATAAATGAAAGGAAATGCTGGATTAAAGTTTCCTAAAGCCTCTATAAGATAATCAAAATAATGGTTTACATTGATGATTAGATGGTGACTAACCTCACTCCAGACTAGCATGGTTCCAAAAATGACTTGAAGGCCGTCAAAAAAGTTGTCCCCAATGATGATGACCGTTGCTCCTCCTGTGGTCCAGCCTTCACTGGGGCTGATGGCTTTGATGCTGGGGGTTGCTGGATAAATCAGACATAATAAATTAGATACTAACTAGCCTAATGACAGACCAGAAAGGTCTTATGCAGCATGAACTGTCCCTTCTTCTTTCCATCGCTGCGCCTTTTACACACACACATGCAGAAGCGCATAGATCACCTCTTGCCTCTTTCCCAGGGGTCGGGGGCGAATGTGGAATACTAATCAGAGTGATTATACGCACCCCGTTATTAAACATCACCCCTGCCCTGTGTGTGAGGGCAGCGGCGTTGCGCTTGTTTTATGACACATGGCAAAGCGAGCGGGCGTGTAAATGTCAGGTGTGCTCAGTGTCTGATCAAAGGGCACGCGACCGGGGAACGGAGCAGAGCCAACACTAGCTCTGCCCCCTGAATAGGCTGCCTTCATTAACCAAACACTTAGCTGTCTGTTTCACATATCTGTATGGCAGCAATCCCCAGATTCTGACCATGGAGCCCATAAAGACGAGCTCAATTATGCTCCTGCTTCAAATATTTGTAAATTGTTCTGGATGCTGTTTTTTTTTTTTTCCTGGAAGCATATTTTTTTGCATCTAATCAGCCAAAGTCCAGGGAATAACAACAATGAACCACATTTCCAATAACCTTTCCTCAATGTGCTTTTAGACATTATCTGTTGGTGTTATAGATGTGGAGATTACTGGATGTGATTGAAGAAAAGAGCAGCATCGGGAAAATAAGTGTTTATACAAGCTAAATCTCCTCTCCTTAACAGATATGCAGCTTGTCAGACATGCTGCAATTCTGTAAAGCGGCATAATCCACTTTAGACTAGGCTGACTTTTTCCCTGAAGCCTTGCCTTTGCTCTTTGCCTGACTCCCTGTTCTGTTGATCCTCCCCAACAAGCTGGAATGATATTTAGCCTCCTGATACGCCTGCAGAGATCAGCGCTCACCGAGCAGCAATCTGTGGCCGTAATCATGGCCCTAAGATTCCTCCCTTTCACAGCCGCCGATATTATGTGCGTTATATGTGCGTGTGTGTTTTTATGTGTGTGTGGATTAACCAGATGGTGGAACGTGAATCCGTGTGATAGGATTATACTTTGGGGTGTTCCTCGGTGCCATCTGTTCAACTCTGTGCACTGCTCATCTATTACCGCTTGAAATGGGCCCCAAAGTTGTGTATCCGGCACGCAAAACAAGAAAACAAAAGGTAAAATAAAAACAAACAATCAGGCGTCTGCCTTTTTTTTGTACTGTTTTATCATTTCTTTTTGATACACCCCTCCTTTCTTCAGCCCTGCTTCTCTTCTTGTGCCCCTCTGCTGTTTTCTTTCACTCCTCTTGTTCCTCCTTTTACCTCTCATCACCAGGAGAACAGGGAATCAGAGACGAGGAGATTCCCAAACAAATCTCTCTGACATGGGGAACATCTGTTATTGTACAGTGTGTACTCTTCTTTCTGTGTAAGATCCAAGTCTTCCTGACGTCTCCAATATGTCTCATCTTTGTGAACTTTTCTAATCATCTGTGAGACCAGTTGCAGGGACACGTGGTCCAATTTGTCTCTTGAGAATTGTCTTTATAAAGACTTAACCATAACATTCAATCTTAATGTAATCTACTATAGGCCATCATGTAAATCCCTTCTTAGTTTTTTTGTCATTATCATCCCTGAGGTTGACTTTCCTCAAAGAAAAAAAATATGTTTCTCTTATTCAATGTCTGGGAAATCGAAATGAGAAAATAACTGGATTAGGGAGTTGGGAATCAGTGCAGGCTCCTAAATCATGTGCACATGTCATTATGAAGTATTAAAGGTTTGGGTTTGACTGTGCGTGTGGGGGTGCGTATGTGTGCGCATGAGCATTTTAGTGCGTTATGGGTGTGTTTGAAAACCTAAGGGATGAGGAGTGATGGAGGGCTAGGGGATAAAAGCAGGTCTCCGAGGAAATAAAGCCAGTGTCGGCTTTAAGCAGAACAGACCTCATAAGACACATAGTGCTTATGTGAGGCAGTGTAAAAGGCCCAGAGGCAGAGACCTGAGGGGAGCAAACCACGAGGGAGAGACAAGAGACTCACTAGCTACCACTCACTCCTCAGCTCGAGTTTGAAACCCAACAAGAAAGGAAAGTGAGAATCCAGGAGGAAACAGGAGAGAGACAAGAAAGAAAGCGTGTTTGAGGGGAAAGGAGTGGAGCCAGACAGAGAGGAAGGGAGGGGAGAGAGGGAGAAAGTGAAAAAGACAAAAGACGATATGATTCAGAGTCTGGGTTGTTTTTTTTTTCTTCTTCTTGGTTTTAATACCATGTTCCAGGTAGGATGGTGTTCCCTCCGAGGGGTCGAGTCTTCGTGCTCGGCGACCGTGTTTGGAGTTGTTGTGCACAAACATGTTGTCGGAAACAGCCAGGACGTGACCCTCCACACTCACCGTCGTCGACACGACCACCTGAGAAACGGAGAGCCAATGAAAACTAAGAAACTGGTGTTCATATGCAAGTATGCATATCATTTGGAAGAATTTGTTTATGAATACAAAGTGAGGCAAGCATTAAAATTTTATTTTGAAGCATATTTATTAACATTGCCTGCTCCAGTTTCAGCTAATAAATGTATAGTCATTTACAATTAATAGAAAAAAACCCTCTCTGTTTTGTTGACTTATATATATAAAAAGTAACAAATACAAGATTTAAATTTTTAAAGTTATTTGTGATGAACTGGCTTTTCCCATTTACACATCCTGGAGTTTTTCCATGAAAACAGCTACTGGCTGGAATCAGAAACTGCTATGAAAATTGCAAGAATCAGTCAAAACCAGATTTTATCTAAGAGTGCCTCACTTAAAGTCCTGAAATTGTATATAATTAAGTTGTATGTTCAGGTGGTCAAAATTTTCATTTTCGTTTAGATAATAGTGGAAAAAAAGTTGCTTTGCAAGCTGGATAGCTACGCACCTTCATGTTGTAGTGGCAAAAACATAATTAATCTAGGAGCCCCTTTAAAAGCTTGTGCTCTTGTCAACTGCAGCTACGCGGGTTAATGAGCTCTTATTCAAATATTTGGTTATTCAGTAATTTCATGACAATACTGGCTCCTTTATGTCATCAGTTTGTGCATACATTGCTCTTTCAGTGCAGTCTCAGTACACCCAAGAATAGCTATGTTGGTCTGCAGAGCAAAAAGTAGAACAACAAAAAAAAAAAGGTTCAGAGATGCTAGAATTACTTCACTTACTGGGTTTGTAAACACAAAGTGCCTTTCAAAAAATGTAACATTCCCAAACCTTCCATTACGCGACACTGTCATATAACATAAGTTGTATGCATTTTCAACATATCCTTGTTTTATATTACTTTATATTGTCATAAGCTATTTTTCATAACCATAACAGGTTAAAAAATGCCAATAAGGGAGTAAGAAAGGGCAGGATGTTGTTATGATTAAACAATAACTCATCATACTGATCCAATACTGTCCAAGGACTTCATTATAAGTTGCAGATGGTGAAGGTTAGGCTTAAAAAAATACAAAGTTAGTGTTAGATATTTAAAAACACAAGGTTACAGATTGAATGCATGAACGCCTGTACAAAACAACAAGTAAAATATTGTTTTGGAAATGTTGTGCACCTATTACATGGTTTGTTGTGAGACTGGACTGACTCTATTGATTCCAGACTTTTCCGCAGACAGGCACCTTGTCAATGCTTTGTTTTACTCTTCAAGGGGAGGGTGGTTATGCTTTGTCTTGCAATAAAATACAGGAAGACCCTTTTAAAATACTGAAAGTGCAGTTCTGGGCCGCTATAAATTCAGAGTGAGGCCCATTACATATTGAATGCATTTGGACAGTCACCTGAAAACGCCTCATGTCTCGAGGGTTTCCTGCATTCTTCAGGCAGTTCTGGTTACACTTCAGGAAGAACTTGAGGAAGAACCTGCACATGCAAAAAGTTCAGTGTGAGTCACTTCAATAAAACAGAAAATACAGATTAAACAAAACAAAACAAATCAAACTGCCATGGCAGACAATGCTCGTGTACTATCCAGAACTCATCCATCATCTGTTTATGACGGAGGACTTTTTCTCTGGAAAAAAAAACTAAACAAAAACAGCTCAAATCAGTGAGTAAGATGGTGCCTTGTATATCCATCTTCAACCTACTGTCATGGCTTGCCATAAACTCACCAGGGCAGATGTAACCCCCTCCACCCCTCCACCCCTCATTGCACAGCTGTGTGACGGAGGTTGTGCTTTAGCTACTCTGCAGCATAGTGTTGCCATTCCTGCTGCTCTCAATCTCAGTGTGAGAGACCACATCAACAGCACCTGCCATGCATTATTAATAGGCTGAGATGGCAAGTATGGCTACCCACATCAATACTTAATGAGGGAGGGAGGGGGGGAAGGAGTAAAGGGGAGAGCTGGGGTTGTGTGGAGTGGGAGGGGCGGGGCCGAATAGCTGAAAGGGGACGGCTCACAATTTATCCCCTTGTGCCACCCCAAAGCTCCAGATCTGACAACTTCTTCTAGTGAAACTGTGGTGTTCCACCTCTCTTTGCGCTGCCTTTTGCACTGTCTCTCCAGAAAAAAAACCAAAACAAAACAAAAAAACACAAAATCAAATGAACCGTGAAAATGAACAACACTGTGTACAAATAAACTGGAACCCCCAAAAGGGGTGAAATAAAGCTACAACATTTCCCACCCACACTACACCCTCCTCCTCCCTTTGAGGTAGCTCAAAGAAGTGCTGACAGCTGAAACTGCTTACAATACAGATCTCCACCAGCCAGAGAGAGAATCACTCCTTTGCTCAGCTTTTCTTTCATATGTCTTATTTTCTCCCCACTGTTCATTTGTTATGGCTACAATTCTGCACTGGGCAGCGCGTTTGGAGCCAACTACCTTAGATATAATCATGCACGAGCATCTCTCTCTCACTCTCACACACACACATACACACAGATATGTCAAGAGAAACACAGTGAGCTGTGGCATGCCTTGGACAATTGCTTCATCTGGACAGAGAAAAGAAAATGGAGCAAAGAAGATAAATGGACAGAGCAGAGTTCTGTCTCGTTTCAAAGGCCAGCCTGCTGCTGTTTGCATTACAAACTTCTGACGTAACACAAGAACGCATGGATTTATCCCCAACAACTTTTAAATGCATGACAGCTGGTTAGTGGTAGACGCTCTTCTCCAAGTAAAGGAGAAAAAGCTTATGAACTCAGTAACAAACTGCCTCTGCGTGACGCTCTGATTCTTTTTTTCTTTTGGCTTTGTTTGTGTTCTGATTTACGATCTTGCTGACGCAAGAAACCAAGTCTGAATGAGAAGGGTGGGAGCAGAAAGTGGGAGGAGAAACAGAAAGTGTGGCCCAGTATGTGAAATCTGAAAGGAGCGACAGACCACCCTCCTCTATATTTTAGAAGCTGTGGGCCAATAACTCAATAATTCATGACACAAAGAGATGGAGTTTTTTTTT
This sequence comes from Arrhamphus sclerolepis, assembly GCA_037176975.1. Taxonomy (NCBI): domain Eukaryota; kingdom Metazoa; phylum Chordata; class Actinopteri; order Beloniformes; family Hemiramphidae; genus Arrhamphus; species Arrhamphus sclerolepis. The sequence goes on from JBAMYA010000002.1 coordinate 12,038,953, forward strand.
TTTTTTTTTTTTTTTTTTTTTTTTTTTTTTTTTTTTTTTTTTTTTTTTTTTTTTTTTTTTTTTTT
>JBAMYA010000002.1:12039117-12060321 GCA_037176975.1 Arrhamphus sclerolepis
CGACAGACCACCCTCCTCTATATTTGGGAAGTTGTGGGCCAATAACGCAAGAATTCGGGAAACAAAGAGATGGGGTTTTTTTTTTTTTTTTTTTTTTTTTTTTTTTTTTTTCTTTCCGACTCCACAGACTGAGGGTCTCTCAACTTTCTTATCTCCTCGAGGTCAGGGTGCAGCCTCCCAGACAGCTGTGGGCTACATCCACTTGTCCAACACACTCCACCTTCCCATTTGCACCTCCTGTTTAATTCATTGATTCACCTCTTTCCCCAACAGTCCTCGTCCTTCGCTGAGGTATTCATGATGGATGGATGATGGATAAATGGAAGGAGGAAAGTTTCAGTCACCTGAGTCAGAGGTGACCAAACCACAGGGTTTCCTGCATGAATAACTCTCTGCTCTACATGTCAACGCGTCCCCTTGATCTCCTGTGAGCGTGCATCATGCGATTCATTATTTACATGACTTTAGGTGTCTGGACTCAGCCACATGGAAACATTACAAAACTGTAGCAAGTTGATTCCTCTATGCTCTATCTCATCTCCCTGGGAGCCGAGGGACCGCGATCACAACGGCACACATTTACATGGATCAGCAGTGTGAGTGTGTGTGCTGGAGTGGAAGTAGGATGGATAAAGAGGAATGTGTGTTGCTATGTAATAGCAAAGAGATTACTATACAGATTTATGTATAATCTGATTGACAGCTGATGGTAAATATGGATGGATAGCTGACGATAGTCTGTAATTCTCTCATTTGCCATGTTCAGCTCTTTAAACAAAAAAAGTGTGTGTGTGTGTGTGTGTTTTCTGCTTTTTGATTAGTAGAAAACAGATTAAATGTTCATCAGAATATCTCCCTGGGGTACAATGGCATCTGGGTGAGAAACATTGCTTTAAAGGGACATATGATTATGAAAATCAACTTCTCTTGCTTGAAAACATATATTTTAGCGTTCAAATTGACTATCAATTGAAAAGCCTCAAAATGGTGTCACTTTGTCGGTTTAAAAATATGCCACTCACGTTTGAAGGGTACTTAACATCACATTCCAGATTAGAGTAGAATTATCCAGCTTCCCTGACTTCATCTCCACCCAACTTCACATCATTCAGCATTTGCTGTACCTCAGAAGTGGGTAGTACAAGGATTAAACACCAGTGTCAAAAGAGGCGCATCCTGCATGAGAGGAGAATGGAGTGGAGTTGAGTGGCTGACCCCTGGGTCCCATCAGAGGCCCCTGAGTCAGGCTGCACCATACCAGGCCTGAATCATGGTCCGACCAAAGGCTCCACGGCACATTTCAGAAGCATCCTAGAAGCAACCGTCTGCTCTGCTCTGGTGGAGATACGTGCAGCAGTAGTAGCAAAGGTAGTATTTAGCCATATCTGAAACACATACATCTGAACACAGAAAAACTTGCAGGAAGATAGAAGAATCCATCAAGAATACTGACAATTTTCAAACTAAAACACCACCCATGCTTTTGCTTTAATAAGCAGAAAAGACATGGCAAGAAATATCCAGTGTTTGGAGCAGGCTATGTGTGATTCTCATGCAGTTTCATAACCTTTGGGTAAACTTGTGATCTCGTCATCCCAACCGAACAGGCAACAATCAGAAGTGCTTCTAATGGGCTCTGAGGTCATTCCATAAAAAAGACACACACACAAACACACACACACACATGAAACAAACAAATAAACAAACAAACCAAAAAAAAACAAAAAAACAGCTGCAGTGAACAAAGCTGTAAAGATGTGGTGGGAAGAGGATAATATGTCACATTTTCATAGTATCATAATCTTCAGGCTAAGCAAAATAAAAGACAGATGACAAAATTTCTGTTCTTACAGAAAAGAGAAATGTTTCTACCTTTACATCACCAGACATATATACATTAGTTTGAAATCTCTCAGCTCATTTGGGAATTCCAACAGGTGTTATCAAGATACGGAAACTGAAAACCTGTCACATCTGCCTTATAGCTTATGGACAGTAAACATCATCGAGTCCTACAAGCAAGGCAGAACAAAATCCATTTGATTCCTTTCAGATTAATCTACGCCTTTCAGCACGTATGGGGTCATTTCTGTTACCACAAAGGTCCTGTCCATGCTGCTACATTTAAAGATTTTACATTTTACAATCACAAAGATTCTGCAGTTTTCGGCAGAATCAGTGGAAGACCTTTTCTTTTGGCCTGGGAGCATATGGACTCTTATATTCTTTTATATTTTATAATCTGGCTCTTTATATGATGATTTCAGATCTTAAAGATAACATAAAAACATGATTTCCTCTGTTGGTCTGTCTCCTGCACAAATCCTTGTTTCCTCTACCATGTTTGCATTTGAAACTCTTGCTGTTTTAACTGTACAGGCTCCATGGCTACAAATATTGCAAGTGCAAATTGCTGCACCGGCTGGATTAAATGAAATAAAACCATTTTGTTCTCACGTAATTACCCCCAAATCCAGAAATGGCTGTGGAAGTGAATTTGTGTAAATAACTGCTTGGCCTCGTGAAGCCTCGTGGCATAAATTTGTTAAAGTGAAAACGAACAAATAAACACATGCAGCTGGTCGCCGTGGTAATTTAATGATTTCACTCTTTCATCATATCATAACGGGCATTATTTGTCACTTTGGAGCAATTAAACACAAAATCATCCCCTGCCCATAAAAAACAAAACAAGGAAAGCAATTATAACACAACTTTTAAGTAATCCCTGTAGCATCTAAATATTATTACAGTGGTAATAAAGATTGTCTAAGTGATTAGCTACCAGGATCGAAGCCTCCAAGGCGCAATTCTGTTATATTTTCTAATAATTTTCCTGCATTAGCCACAAATGAGGTAAAGAGTTGTTTTCCTTGTCAAATTTAACATGGATAACTTTAGAGCTGTGGCTTTTATCTCCCTCCCTGGTATTAGTTTAGTTCTCCTTTCAGCCATTTGTGACTTTTGCATTTCTTTATTCCATGCACCTCCTTTCTCTGCTCTCCCCGTTTTGTTCTGATGCAGTAAAAAAAACAAACACTACAGATGATGTCGTAAGTCAGCCCTCTCCTCTCCCTCCATCCATTTCTGCTGTACAGATCATCTCCACAAGAAACGCACTGTGTCGGCTCCTAATATGCTTCATGAGCTGTGTAATTCACTGTGCTCCGGAGGGGAGCCATTTGTCTCAGGGGTTAACTAAGTGACATAACAGCACTTCCCCGTGCCTGTTAGCACCGTGGGACATGCTGAACTAATCTAGGCAGGTAGAAGGATGGAAGATCCTGCATTTTGGAAATTAAGCATTCTGATTTATTCAGGAAATCGATCTTAATGAAGTCAGATGAAAACTCAGATTAAGTGCGAATATTCGTCAGCATCTATAAAGTTGGAAAACTAAAAGCAAAGTGTGACACTAGCACTGAATCAAATATCTGCCTCAGCTCATGCTTTGTATATTTTCTTTTCCTCCCTTGTGTTTCATTTCTCATTTTCTTTCTTTTTGGTGCAACTCATTCTTGAGCTCTTTTCGCCATGCATCACTGACACTTCAACCAAGAGGCTGACTGGCTTGTTTTTGTGGTGACCTGTCTCCCTGCCTGCAGTATATGTTTAAGCATGGAAGCACACACTTGCGCGAGCACACATACACACACTAATTTAGGGAGATTTATGAGGGGAGCCTTGCACCAGGAGCCATGCAGGCTGACCCCAGGGGTGTAAGAGGGCACCGAATGGGGGAGGGGTTCCAGCTCCACGCGGGGGGGTACATTTATAATCCAGAACCAGGTCTGTCTCTGGGTCTGGTCCCTGGCCTTGGACACCAGGCTGTAAGTGGCTGCAGTGGCCCAGTTCAGATAAGTGGAACAGAGACATCCAGTTGTACATATTATACTCAACGACTGATGCAGAGCTATAACTGCATGAAATCGATGAACAAACAAAACAGGTAAAAACACAAATTGAACAGAGTTAATGTAACAGATGGACAAGGTGAGCCTCTCACACACATACACACACTTATTCCATTCCTTTGCAGAGCTGTTCCTCAAACTAGCAGTGGCCACTTCTATAATGCCCTCATGTCTATCTTAAGTGTCATGATTTATTCAAATAGAACATCTCACTGCGCTGAAAAATTCATTTCCAGCTCAGTCCGTGCATGCATCGTCCCATCCTCCTCTTTATCTCCTTGATGTGTGTGCATGTCATGTCAGCCGAATTTGCCCTGTCGTTAAATATTTCTCAGAACAAATGGACCCTGGAGGAGGGAGACAGTGGACTGGGGGGGGGATCCATGCTGTGTGTCGCCGCTAGGGGAGGCGACGCTTGGGAGAGATCGTTCCTTGCTTCACCCCGGAGCTGAAGCTCCAGTTCCAGCTTGGGGACAGAAGTCCCAGAGACACTTAACCGATTGTGTTTCATCCATTTCATCCAAAAAGGATCATTCAAAATTCAGCGGAGAAATCGTCCAGGAGGCTTGGAAAGATATGCAATGAGATTTCTCCAGTTTGTGAAAAGTGATGGGGAAATGAGTGCTGAGTTGAACATTATGCAGCCCTCGAACATCACTTCATGTGGGCTGACTTTCAAATCCACAGCAACATGGGAAAAATACAACCAAATAAACATCTGTACATGTGTGTTTGTGTATCTGTGTCTGTGTATCAAAGCCATGATTAATAAGAGGCTGTCTGGGTGATGGACAATCTTGGCAGGCGGTGCTGATTGAAACACTTCCTCTGTCGGGCCCGGCCCATTAATCTGATGGAGACAGAGACAAAGAGAGAGCAGGAGAGAGGTTCCAGGCCCCCAGACCACAGGAGTAATGAAGGGTCCTGGTCCCACTCACCTCATCGCTGTCCTGCCATGCTGAGACGCTGCGCTACCCTGTCCAGCCCCAAGCCCTGCCCTCGTGGGACTGACCAGTGAATAATGGCCCTGTCATCAGCCGGGGTGGACACCGCTGCACAGCCGGAGGGTGTGTGTGACCGTGCATGTTTCTGTGTCCGGCCACAAAGCCCCCCCTCTCGCTGTACACTCATTTACCCTAACTGCTCTCCTTTCTGCCTTAGTTGAAGACTGATGCATTGAATAGTGTTGATTTAAGCACATGTTAAACTTAATGCATAATGTATCCACTATATATAGCTTGATAAAGAGCATTGTGTCAACCCGGGACCAGACCAATACATTGTGGGGATGAATGTGCTGCTTGCAAAAGTTCTTTCTTTTTGTTCCATTTAAGCACCATATTAAATCATAAGTATGACTGTGACTGTACACAGGCTCAAGGTTATGCTTCTAAATGCAGCAGGATCAGATATCAGAAGCTTAATTAGTGTGCCATGTTTGTTCTTGGGTGAAAAGTTGTTCCTTTCATGGGTCTTAAGGGAGGAATATGGGAGCAGAACGTAAGAGAGGCTGAGAAAAATGTGAGACAGAAAGAGTGCTCGTGGTGGAGGAAGACTGATTCTGAACAGAGACGTGTGGTTGAATTTGTGTGTTTGTGTGCATACATGTGCATGCGTGTATTTTGGCCTTGCGTCCCTTTGTGTTTATCAAACATATTACAGCTCCTTCTAGATTCCTCACCTGCAAACCTCCAGCCTGCTACATATGGCCCACCAATCACAAAATAAGGAATCATGCATACATTAGCATAGCTAATGGCCTACCCTCTCCATTTAATATGCAAATTTCCTGAAACATTACTGAATGCCTTCTGTTCTAAATGAATAAATTTGAATCGCAATTAGAATAATCCTTTATAATTAATGAAAACTGTCAATTTTGGTTCATAAGTAATTTGATTAAAGTGGTGATGGGACACTTGTGAAGTTCATCTAGCTGCGAGGAGTATGAGCACACACTCATAAGCATGCATGTATAAGCACACACAAGCTATAAGACGACCAGCAGCACGGCTGCATTATTGATGACGATGATTAATAAACTTATGAAAGTGGCTGTCACGCAAACCAGACCTTCTTATTTTCCACCAACACAACTTCTTTCCTTTACCACTGTGGAGGAACAACAGATCAATCATGCCTTTCTGCTGCCTGACGGACAGGGAAAAGTGAGGAAGTGATTGAAGAGGTTTCCCGGCCTCGTGGTGCTGTGTCAGTGGCCTGTCTGTCCAGCGAGAGACACTGATGGACTGTCGAAGCAGAGAGAGAGAGCTGCACGCGCACATGCCAAGTCATTACTGGCGGATGAAATGCTGCTGTTTCTCACAGGAGGATGGTGCAGTCAAGCTGTTTGTTGGGATTTCAGTGTGTAATGCCACATTATGAGGACTAGAAGGAGCAATTGTGCCTGACTCTTCATTAGTGCCTTGTACTTTAGCTTTTCACTCATGCTGTGCTCTGCTGCTACTGAAAATTAGGGTGTCACTGAAATTAGGGTCACTCAGTTGTATGAAATTGTTGCAGTGTGTACTGCATGTGTATCTCTTCCAACTACAAGGTTTGTGTTTGGCACGTACACTCATGTGTGCACGACATCTCCAGTGTGTGAACATGAGTGTGTTTGCATGGCTCCAACCCAATAATAATGGTCCAGATAGCGTGGAGCCTTGCAGACTAATTAGCCAAATCACTGAGAAAATAGCAGCCTGCTAATTAATGGGTCTTATGGCATTTCAGAAGTCACTGCTCTAATTGGGAGGGAACTGAGCCTTGGATTTCCATACTCCAGTAATACTGAATTTATCCATCCATCTATCTGTCGGTCTGTCTTCCTACTTGGCAGGCTTGCTTTTAAACAAAATTCACATGTGTGGGCAAAATAATTATTCCAAACTGACTCACATTTTCTGATGTACACATGGAATACACACCTTGTTCAAACGCTGCCAACTTTCTACACTTTAGAACCAACCATCAGTCTTGCTATAACCTCAAGGAGATGTTGCACAACGCTCCTCACATCTGGCCCATTGCCTTTCATGCTAAACTGATTAAATACCTTTTTATTGCTCTGAGAGGAAGAAAACCCCGATGCTATAGAATTGGTGAGTAATATAATCCAACTGAATAATTCCCTTTCTTATTTTCTCTGTGTCTCTCGCCAACCAGCCCTTGGATACACATGCATACATGCATATCCCCTATAGACTCCTCTTAACCCTATCAGACGCTGAGACAATCAAAATAGATTTGCATTCAAATGCCACATGCTCTGTATCAAATATCAAATCAAGCTGGAGTCATTGAGACAGACAGACAATCGCCTCCTCCCTGCTGCCTCCACCTCCTCCTCCTTTCTCCTCTCAGGGTCCCAGGGACTCCCATTCTCCCTCGGACGAGCTCTATGGAGGACTGACAAGCTGCGGCTGTGGCTTGATTGACAGCCTGTTGATGCTTCCTTTACACATCCACACACACACACACAAAAACTCTACATTCACTTCCACCACCTCCCCCTACCGGTGTGCTGGTCTGGGTGTCAGTGATAGCTCCTGGGCTTGTGGCCCCGCAGGCTGCACACAACTATACATACAAATCACTGCATATCAGCCTTGTGAATGGACCTATTTTGACTTTGTCCTTGTAAAGTCAGGCCCCCCTAGAAGCAGCCTGTATCTGCATCCTGCTTCTTTTTCTACTTTCCCTCTTATTCTCAAATGCACTCTGGCATATGCGTGGTGAAACTTTCACAGCAGCTGCTGTGCGCTCACACATGCACGCAAATGTGCACACACATACACACAGTAAAATGGCACATTTGAATGTAGTGCTAATGGGCAGCGCCTCACAGGGGAAGGGTATAAATACATCAACAACAACACAGCCGCATAGACAGTCCACACACATCATAACAGCCAGGACCCCGGGCCTAATCTCACACACTCAACTAGTACACCTGGATAATGTTAAGAGGGCAGTTATAGTCAATTACATTCCCATATAATGCATAAACCTCCACCCTGCCAACGCAGGGAGCGTAATTGAAAACAGACGCAGAACACACCAGGGTCCAGGCAAAAAGTCAGCTTCCCACCCTTGACTTTGTTATTCCCTATACATGCTGTCCTCCAGTGCCATATTCCAGAGTCCGCGGGGTAAATGTAAAGGGGAAAAAAGGGTGGGGTTGCCATTTAGATAGAAGACAGCAAAAGAGCAGATGAGGATATGGCATCTTATGAGGTACAGCGGAGAAGAGGACAAAAGACGTAAGAAGGGGAAGCTGGTGAGGGCTTTGTCTCCCAGGTGAGGTCCAAGGGAGGAGCAGTTAGGGTCGTGGTGGGAGGGTGGCGGACGGGTGTTGATGTTCCATTTGGGAACGGGTGGGGGAGTTGAGGGGGGAGAGCGGTTGTAAGTAGGAGTTTGAGACTGACAGGTGACATTACCCTGCGTCATGGCTGGAGGGACAGAGGGACAGAGGGCGCGATGGTTATCCAAGCAGAGAAATGTCACTGTCCAGACACTGCTGTGACACACACACACACACACAAGCACACCAAAACTGGAGCTGTACAGACATACAACACACATGCACACACACACTCACACGCATACGAAGATTCAGGACAAAGGAGTCTGGAGTCTTTGAGAGTGAAAAAGGCTGGCTGCAGTTGGCAGAGATAGATAGATTAAAACCTCTCAATTGTAAAAAAAAAAAAAAGAAAAAAAAGAAGGAGGCGATTATAAAAAAAAGGGACAAAAAGCAAAAGGAAAAGTTAAGTGTCACTATATATTAAAAGTCAACAACTTAGCATTTATTCATGTTGTCTGCTTTCTACACATTAGCTCCCTTTTGTTATGCTGGCTTTTTCTTTGTATCGTTCTCTTTTCAATCTGCTCTTTGCTGTTTTCATTAAAGCCTTTCCTCATTTTCAGCAAAGCTTATAAAATGTCCATATTGCTGCTCATTCGACCCCATTGATTTAGTGTTTGGTTAAATATTCACGACTGTGGATGCAATTAACATGCTGTTAATGAATAATTGATCGCATCTTAAGCGGCCATAAAACTCATGCATATTAATTATTGAAACAGGAAATATGAAAAAAGCAGCTTTCCTTGTTTTGCCACAATCAACCTTCTTTAATTTTTTCTAAGTCAGGAAGGCATGCTGAAAGTATTTGTAGTGGAAAAGTGCAGCTTATGAGTCTGTGTGTGTATGTGTGTGTGTGTGTGTGCGTGTGTGTATGGAAAGGAGAGGGAATCAGAAAATGATATGAACACGATGCAAATGCTCCTATAAACACTGGTTTAACAACTCTTTTAAGCATTTGATCTGCGTTTAAGTACATCCATTCTGCTCACACGTACATCTCGCTTGTGTGTGTGTGTGTGTGTGTGTGTGTGTGCGTGTGTCTGTGCCGCTCAGTGCACTGTGGAATACAGTTTGGGCGAATGCTGTGCTGACAGCTTCAGTGTGACAGAGGTGGTAGCTGCTGGTTATGAGAGGCAAGTGTTTACCACGAGCGAACAGACCAAAAAAGAAAACAAATCTCGCAAGCACAGGAGGCTTGTCAGTGAACGAGCAGAGATCAGTCAGCCAACAATGAGCTTTCCTCTTCCACTGTGTCTCTACTATTTTGTGGTTATAGGCTGATGTCGCCCCTGGCACCTCCCTGGATCCTGGTGGGTGGAGAGCAACTGCACGGAGCTGGAGATGGGGGCGGGAATCAGCTCCAATGTGGCTCACATTAATGCTGCAGTGCACCTGTGGTCAGGTAAACAGTCCACTTCCGTGTGTGTATTGATAAAACAATACATTTGTGTGTATTTACGTACAGCTTTAAAGGGTTAAATTCATTATCCGTACATCCTGCACTCCTAAAGCACTCTAAAATGCCCTGACATGTAAAAATACATCCCAGGAGCGGTCGTACACTCCAGGAAAACACCGTTTTACATCATTGCTTGTTATTTATTTTGTGCGCAAAAAGCTCTAGAGGTGTGCGTGTTGTGATATCCCCCCTCATCTCCATCTCTGGCACCTAACTACCTGCTCTGCGGTGTTGGTGCCTCAGAGCTAAAAATGACAAGCTGTCAATTGTGTTCCAATATTAACCCCCTCTCAGTGTCTGCGCGCCTGTCTTCTTCTGTGTGATGTTATCTTGATCAAAGAAGCGGCACTTTGGTAAAAATATCTGAGAAGAGTGAGATGGAGGACACCATGCTGCTTGCAGACTGATGAACGACGGCCAGTCTTTTATTAAAAAAAAAAAAGTCTTTCACTCCTTCCACCCCCCACCCCTTCTTAGCAGTGTTCCTCATTATCTCACTCTCTCCCATGGACAATCAATACAAAATGTTGGATGAGCACATTTCACTATTTTCTATATTGCCAGGCAGTAAGTAGTAGTTCATGGAGTGCACAGTATACAGTTTTATGGTGCAGGAAGAGGCTGTGTGATTAAGCTTTTTATGTGAAGAGGAAGACAGTTCTCGCCAACATTTCCCTTTTCATTCTACTATTTTAAAGACAGTCTGAACGGGTGCTGGGTGTGGGGATAAAAGTGAGAAGCAGACCACCAGAGAGACGGAGCTGGATAGAGAGATGCTCCGAGTCTCCGTTTCATCTCGACTTCTCAGGTTCACCAAGCGGTGAAGTTCCTCAAACTACAACTACAAGCTGCACCTTCTGAAATCAGGGAGGCGGGGTTGTGGGGAAAGGGATGGAGGATTGACTGAAGAAGAAAACAGAGAAAGCAGAGAAAAAGAAATGGAGAAATTTGTGGTGGATCTCTCTGTGGCTAATTCTCTGAGTGTGGGAAAGCAGAGCACCTAACACAGGTTGGCCTGGTTTCAGTAATGAGTTTGATTCTTCTCTCTGCCTCCTCAGTCTCACGGGGGACCAAGACTGCATAATAACATCCTTCACACACACATATTCAGTCACACATACACACAGGCACAAACAGGTCTATGGGGATCTAATTATTCTCACCTGTGTTAATTATTGCTGTAAGCCAATCAGTGGACTCTGTGCTAATTAGGCAGTGTTAGGTCTGATTAGTGTTTTGCAGCAGGCCCACTCAAACTGTTATCTACCATACTAGTCCCCTCAGGCGAAAGAGGGGAGAGAACAGGTGGATGCTTGCCCTGTGTGTCTGTGTGCATGTGTGTGTGTGTGTGTGTGTGTGTGCAATGGAGAGGGCGTGTGTGCTTGTTCTTGATGATAAATAACTGAAGGACAGCATAAATTTGTTCAAAAAAAAAAAAAAATACAACTCACACACATAAAACAAAGTCCTATCCGTTTCTTTTGAAATCAAACTTCTCTGAAACAAAACAATGTATACCATCAATTCAACTAGTCCCCCTGCCCTCTCAAGTTAATTGCAACGAGTTTGAGGTCACTTCTTTCATCTGGACAAACAGTCCCCATGCCCTTTTAGTTAATGAGGGCTGATCCAGGATCAGTTCTGCCACTAATGGCTCCGCTTTTGCCAGGATAACCCCCCCCCAAATTGATCCACACGTCACACAACCCCCATCCTGACCCAGAGGTTCTGCATGTCTGTGTGACTGCATAAAGAAAGAAAGAAAGAAAGAAAGAAAGAAAGAAAGAAAGAGGGTGTTAAATGTATAAATGTGGGTTGAGTGGTTGACCTCCCACATGGGGCAAATGAAAAAAAACAGGAGCAAAGATGAGAAGAACAAGAAGAAGAGGAGGAGGAGGGAAGAAAGAGGGAGGAGGAGGCTGGAGGAAACCTTCCTCTTATGACACCATTGATTTTCCTTCAGAGGCTTGAGCCTGTCACTACTGAACACTTGGTGCCCCAGTCCTCCACACAACCACACACACTAAATGACACACACACACACATACAAACTCCGTGCCCTGACCTCCACGTGTGCCTGCTGGTCCATACTGGGTCTAATGACACCAGGGCCTCCCACAGATCAATACTAAGCTGTCACTCAGCTGGCAAGCGCATACACACTCACACACATGTGCACACACAAAAGCAGCCTGACAGATGCAGGCACACACATACACACATGCAGGGAGGGGTGTACGTTTGCACATTTGTGTATGCTGGAAGCGATGTTTTCTACAACCTCAGCAGATGCCCTCTTCCTTCCCCCTTGGCCGACAATGTCTCACCTACACACACACAAACACACCCACACTGGACCAAAGCCATATTCTCTTTCCACAGCTGTTTTCTCATCCTCCTGCCATCTCTCACTGACAAGAGTTCTGATGTAATATTGATAAATGAGGATGGAGGCCATATACAAAGAGCTAAGTCCTTGTGATTGTATATTATAAACTATCATCGATTTCATGCACCTGCTCATGCACGCATGCAAATGCAGGCACTCATCAGACACACAACTGCTTTCGCCCAGGAGAGCAGGAAGAAGAGTGTTTCTCCCCTCCTCTTGTCCTCTTCCACGTCATTCTCTCACCACCTTCTCTTCTTCTTCCTGCCCCCCACCCCTCACCCCCTTCCTATTCTATCTCCTCCTCTTCAACAATCTCAAGCACCCATCCGCCTCTCTCCATACAGAACTCAAGTGCCACTTAGAAAACCGGACTGGAAGCTTGAGCCAAACTGTCCTTTCAGAGGTTCAGCGTATGTCTGACTGCATCAGCACGGGACCTTTGGTGTCTGGGAGTCAAGATCGACAAATAAAATCCTCCTTCCTTTCATTCTGGACAAACACGATAAATCATGTCTGACTAAAAATCTGTTGACTGTAAAACGCTCCAGCTAAAAACATTTGTTTGTCTCTGTATTTACCAGTATTTACAGCCTGGCTGGCACAACACAGGGCAGATGCAGGCTAATTCACCATTAGGCCGTTTGGTGTTTATTAAACTTTTATAATGTGATCACTCTGATAACGGCGCAATTGTTTCCCTGGGCGTGTGTGATTATGGTGTTGTACCCCTCTGTCCCCTTGTAATGTCTCCCGTTGAGTGCACGTGCTGGTGTATGTGTGTGTGTCTTGGAGCTTGTGGAGCAGTGTTTTCTATTTCTCATTAGACGGGCACAGACTCCCGCTGCAGGGTCAATGAAGGGGGGAGAGAGGCTGCATGGATGAGCGTGTGTGAGATTTTGTGTGTGCGTGGAGCGGGGGGAGCGGGGTGGTAATGAGCGCAGGAACATAATACTACGGCGTCCATTAATGCTCTGAGGCAGTGACATTAGGCATACTTAACTAATAGAGCCAGTCTCTGCAATTACCCACTGTTATCACTGCAGCTTTAGAGGGGAACCGGCTTTAATAAATGTTTGGAGTAATGTGATAAATGCCAGGTTTGCTCATTTGTAATCCACACTGCGGGACAAGGGGAAGCATGTGGATCTAATTGTTTTCCTCCACATTTGAGAATGAACAGTACTGTGTAAAAGTCTTAGGCAGCCATATCTATTTTGTCAAAGTTTTAATGACATACATGTTTAGGTACAAAAAGAAAATACAGAAACTTGGCTCTCTTGGATCTAAACAGAATGGAATTCTAATTAACATCTCTGCAAACATCTGTATGGGTGACAGTCTCCTTAAAGAGGCACAAAGGAACGTCTGCAATATTTAGCTCAGAGGGACCCCCTATAGACGTGTAGGTTAAGTCTTTATATGACACCGTCCCAGATTTAATCTTGTTCGGGCTCTTGCTCGGTCACTCTCGTTTTCTCTTCTATCATTCCTTCTGTCTCTTAGGGATCCTTTACACTGTGCAATCTTTGCAGTGATATAAGATCATAACATCTCACACTGTATGATTTGCATTTGCTTTATCTTGGGTACGATGCTGCTGATGAGCCCTCTTGAATCACAAGCTATGACGGATGCGGAGATATGGGCGGATGTAGGATTGCGTAATCAGTATGCAGTGACAGTAAACAAACAACACATGGAAAGAAACCACACTGTCGTAACATTTACGTGTGCCATAAATGCTTTAAAAAAAAGTACCGCGAAGGAGAAGAGTTTGTTCTTGGTCATGGTTAGGGTGAGTCAGCATTGTTTGACCTGCTGATTAATATATAATTTCAAGTTGAATTTTAACAGGTTAGTAAGTAGAAGGAGATATGATTTCTGACAGTCAGAAAATCATATCAGTTAATCTTATCAGTTGGTCATAAAACTGGTAGGATGAGGATCCTTAAATTGCCCGAATTAGGACAGACGATTATAACCAAAGACACTCCATTACAGTTATTTCACGACATTGATCTTGCGTCTGTGACAGTTCAAAATCTTGCTGTGTATTGAAAGACTTAGTTGGCTCTATGTTGATGTCAAGTGAGCTTGCTTAATCTTATAGCCAATGTTGATCATCGTTGATGTTTGATATAGCGCTGTGAAATATTTAAACCAAAAGACAAGGGAGACGGCAGTCCAAATTTACTTTAGGTGCATATTTTTGTGGAGAGTATGGATAGGAGACCGTGAAAGCACGACAATGTCTCTTAAAAGTAATAAAATATTCCATCCATTCCTTGTCTAGACATTAGTCTTCTGGAGCCTATCCCAGCTGTCTTCAGATGAGTTGAGAGGTACACCCTGGACAGGTTTTTGGTCCATCACAGTCATGAAATATTCCTTTAGATGAAATTGAAACTTTTAACAAGAAAAAGAAAAGAAAAAGTATTTTGCGCTGTGTTAAAAAGAGTTATATGAGCTTGGTTCTGAGGGAGGCCACACTAATGGCTTTTGTTTGACTTTTGTCCTGAAGATGGTTACGTTTTATTCTATTAGCTATTTATAAATTTATGTATATTTTTTTAATTCTTCTTCTTATTATTATTAACTTATAGTTCAGAGAAGTCCTTCTCTTGAGGAAAAAAAGTCTCTCCTTTTTTAGGATGCATTTATCCAGGTACTAAGCTATATCTCTCGTACTCTCAGCGGGGTACTGTTACAGCTGTCAAACAGAGAAAAGCAGTCCACGCCCGACGCTCACAATCCCGTCTATGCGCCCTCTTTTTCATCTCCCTTTCATCCGGGCCCACATCAGAGGCGCCGCCGTGATTGTGTGTGTAAACATCTTGTCATGCTAACATGGGCGCCATGACAGAAGTGAGATGTGCTTCATTACCGGCACGCTCGGAAGTTTGTCTTTGTGTTTGAACGTACCTCTGTGGGCTACACGTCTCTTCTAAGGGCAGTATACGGAGCTGTATAAAATGAGATGTTTTTTTTTTTGAGTGTGTATAAATTTAACACAGTTTAAGCTTCATTCAACTAAAAGAGTAACTAACAAGCAACTTGTACACATCTAACACACCCTTCATTCTTTTGGCAGTAAATCTTCCCTGTTTGTACGGAGACAATAGCCAGAGGAAGAGGGAGGGTGAAAAAAGTAGGCACGAAGAGAGAGGCAAAAAGAGCGAGGCGCTGTTAATTGTAATAAATAAATAAAAATTAACTGCAAAGGTCTGTGAATTTGAATAGGATGTCACCTTGTGTAAAAATCACAACTCTCGCGCAGGTGAAGCCAATAACCGGGATAATTAACGCGCCGCTCCGCGCGCGCCGCACGCAGCTCGAGGAAGAGCGCGCGGAGCGTTTCAAACACGGAGAAGATTCTGCTTGTGATTAAATCTGGAGCTCTGAGTGGGAGGACTTAAGAGGGAGAGACACGCAGACAGAGGGGCAGATAGAGAGGTAAGGAAGAAGGAGAAGAGACACGAGACGGCAAAAAAATCAGAGAGCGACACAAAAGGAAACGAGTGAGCTTTCCTCTCTATGAGGTCAAGCCGCTCAGTAAACAAACCAACAACTCCTGCAGTACACACATGAAGGGGGCGAGGCGGTGTAAAACAACAAAGTGTCTCTGTCGATTGCCTACGCCTTACTTTGTCTCCCCTCATGAGTTACATAAACACAAACAAAGCCCTTTAAATTCAGCTCAGCTTTTTGAAGTGGAACACTGACATGTGCTTGGGTCTCATTTGTTGATGATTAATGCAAAGTAAAAAAGGAATATATTAGGAATGTAAGAATATATCATCTCTTTGATCGAACAGTGCAGTTGACCATAATTGTTTGGATGCTGACATCCCTGCTTTACATTTAATTATGGGAGAGATACTCCCTTGAAGATTTCTTTTAATCTCTTTACAGCTCAAATATTAGTCAAGCTCATTGTCATTAAACTTACATACAACAGTAGATATGAAAAAGCTCAACATGGAGAGAATGATAGTTACAAAACCGCCTATAGGTATTTTACTTTCATGGGTGGGGGAAGAAAAAGGAAAATCTCAAATAGAACAGTCAGAAAATTACTTAGATGACACAGTTTTGTTGCAGAATCTTGCCAACAGTATCACAGTGCACATCTCTCCCTCCCTGTCTCCCACATGTCGTGCAGGTTTTCCTTCCATTGTGACATGTGAAACTGAGAGCGCTGCTCACAGCGCCTGGCCAGCGATCCATTCTTCCTGGACAGATTGATGGAAAACAATCAACAGACCATACATCTTGCTCGGGCACAGCGGGTCACAAGCACTCATCCTGGACACCTGGACTTACATCCTGGGCTACGGTTCTGAGGTAAAACACCAACAGAGGGGCTGGAATGGAAACTGGTGGGTAGGAAGTGAGACACCAGGCTGGGGTGGGAGTGGAGTAGGGGTATGAAGCTGCCATGAAGCATGCTGTCTGCGTTCTCACTTAGCAGAAATAATCAGTAAACAATAAATCATGGGTGAAGGCTGAGATCAGGGCAGCTTGAGGCTACACTGCTCGGTGACACACAGGCTCAGCCTGCTCCGAGTGGAGGTCTGAGTATCCTTCACTGAGAGGGGCTGGTGTGTCTATTCAATTAAAAGCGGCAACACAGGCAGCCATGTAACACATTGGCTGTGAGAGAGCACTTAGTGGGCCGTGTGCTCGACTGTCCACACACATCAGAGGACAGAGACAACAAAGCTTCGCTCCTACAACACACACACACGGCACTGCACGTCCATATGTATAGCATCACACCCAGAGGTGCACACTCGTGCTCTTCACGCCTCATTTGAAAAGCAAATTGAGCGCATCTTCTAGGGCGAGTCATGGACTAAATCCTGGAAAACGTTACTCCTTCCTCCTTTTCCAGTACCACACATGCTCACACATGAGACCTTTCATATAGCAAATATATCTTCATTCTATTTAACTCCTGTTCTATCTCTATCTCTCTAGCCTGTAATTTCCAACACCAAAAATGTCTTAAATAGCTCTCAGGGAAGTAGGACGCTGCTCATTTGGGTCAGCTCTGGCCAGCCGAACCCCTTCATTCTGGGAGAGGACAAACACTAACACAAAGGCAGAGGGAACAACCAAGGAGAGTGGCCAGGTCAAGCAGGGAACGTCAAGCAATAATGACAAAGCAGTTTGCAGGGGGGAAAAATACCGCTACAACAGTGCTATTTACAGTTTCAGCAGCCAAAAAAAAAAAAAAAAAAGAACCCCTTGTGTCGTGAATCCAAGAACTTTTCGCTGTTATAGCATTTGTAAATTATGTTTTATGTGCTCTAATAAAGTGACTGTTACCTGCATTCAGCTGGAGAGCATTAACTTAACTACCAATAAAGTATGACGCAGCTCTGCTTAGTTTATTGGGGAAACAAAAGTTGAGCATTAATAAAAAAGAAAAAAAAAGAAAAGGAAAAAGCTTATTTTCAGTGTGTCCTTACGACAGAACAAATATATCCTCTGTTAATTTAACACATCATATTAACAAATGAAAACACAAACCCTGTTATTGGTTATGTTTTTGTAGGGTGTTCACAAATAAAAGCGAGCCACTTGCTGGGGGCGAGAGGGCTAAGGAAAGTAGCAGCGTTGTTTCAGAGGCTCTTCGACCTCCAAACTCCCTGCTGTCAATCAGCATAGCCGTCAGTCCCCTGGGGCATGCTTTCCTCCAACGCTGGGGGCCAAACGGGTGAGGGAACCACCGCAGGGAGGAAAAAAAAATATAAGGAACACAACCAAACAGATGCAGAAATCTTCAGGTCAGGATGCATATGTATGTGTATAAGAACTATATTTTTGCACGCCTGTGGATTCTTACAACTTGGCAGGCGTGTGTCAGCATACGTGTTCGTGTGCTGCGTAGGAGTTTATCCAAGGGTGAGAGCTGCATATCTGTCTGTGTGTGTGCACGTGTGTGTGTGCGCGCTCTTACATGAGAGCGAGGCAGATTTGTGAGGCAGCTTACACCTGAGGGAGAGGAGTTCTGCCTGCATATCGATGAGCCAGCAACTCTGCCTCTTTGCCCCTGAGCCCTGCAGAAACACCAGAACCAGCTCAGGGCCAGTCCTTTTCAAAGCCGCCCATAACTTCTAATGTAGTTGTCCCCCCCCTTAGACTGCAGAAAAAGAAAGAGCACATCAACAGCATCTTCTGAAGCAGGGGGTGGTTGTCCTTTTTTTTTTTTTTTTTTTTTTGGGAAAATGCTAACTCTCCTTTCCTGACTTTCTAGGAAAAGAAGTCTGATCAAGATGAAGGAAGATCTTTATAGATAATGTCATCTTCAAGGTACTCTAACATATACTCTAACACAAAAGAACATCTAGTATGCCAAAAGTCTTGGATAGAGGAGAAATTTACAGACCACCCTCCATTAAGATGATCAGACATGCAAAGGAAAAGCAACAAAGATGTTCTGGTGTTGGCAGATACAGTCTTGAGCATGTAGGATAGCTGCACTGTCAGTCTACAATCACTTTCTCAGCATCGGCATCATGGATACGAAACTGAAACTAAACTAAACGGATGGAAGATGCTGCCAGGAAACCACATTAGCATCAAATGCAAATGAGAAGAGGGCTAATGGCTGGACAGGTGCAGACTGGGTCCTTTAAATGACACACGCACACTTACAGAAGCATGCACACACACATGGATGGGGTGGATGAATTAAACATGGGTGGGCTCTGCTTGGGGGGCTGGCAGGAATGACATAAAGTCAATGACATACATTATTCACAAGTAGATGTTAGCCTAGCCAAGGCAACATATGACCTCTCACCCCAGGAAGTGCATCCAAAAAAAGCCAAAACAATAAGAGGGTTCCCCACAATACATACGGCGAAGAATAGGCACTACATTAAACCGGGAAATGTTCAGCCCTCAAAACACTGTAGGATTCAAAGTCTTATTTTATATTTTTTGAGAGATGTATCAGGTGTTGAAGCAGCCAAAATGTGAACCAAAACCTGGCAGAAAAAGGCAAACTACCCAGCGTGAAGCTGAGAGTCAGCCTGTTTCACAGGCTCAGAGAACAGGAAACTGTCGGCCATGACATCACTCTCCCCGGGAGGAGCACTTCCTCCCCAACATTCTTCACTCAAGACGCTCTCACACAGTCGTCAGGAAATGGCCTCTATCAACATACACACTCACTCCAGGGGAAATAACCAACACCAAAGTGGATACACAAGCAGAGACACGCATGCAAGGAAATGGGCAACATCAACAGCGGGCTGCAGGAGTGTGTGCAAATCCAAACACATACAAGCATACGCTCAAAAATGGCAATAAACCTGTAACAACAGTCTGTGCATGTAAAAGTTGCAACCCATTTACTCGCTTTCCCTCTTTTCAGAGAAGGGGTATCATGTGCTATGAAAGCCTAACCAGTGAACCCTTATCTCTGATCACAGAGTGCGCACCCCCAGCCTCCCATCCAGAGAAGCTGTCCTAGCCTGGGGGACACCTCGCAGCAGGCCTATGGGAGCTGGATGAGCAGGAAAAGGACACAGGACACAGGTGGTAGGAGGCAGTAGAGGACACATGCTGCTGGAGGGGCAGTTTTACCCCCAATGAGAGTAGGTCTGACTGATTTTAAAAAGGTTTTCTTTAGATTATCAAATCATTTAACGGCTGTCTTAAGAACTAAGTATTGTTATATGTTGGTATATGTTTATGCTGTTTCATGGCTGTGCATCTTCATGATGCAGTCTTGAACTGGAAACAATCTACCAGAAAAAAAGAAATGATTTCCACATTCAAAATCTTTTGCTTATCATTACTTCGCTATATATTTGAGTTAGATGATCTGCTTTAGTTAACTTTCTAAAGCTATCCCTTCTAAAGCTGTCCCCTGATCTATGTCCTTCAAAAAAAATACAGGAAATATGTTACGATTTTCAGTCAGAGAACTTACTGCCACCATCCTCCTGTTGCTTGTATTGCTTGAGAAAGTTGACATTTAGTTATACAGTATGCTGCTTCTTTGTTTGAATTCAGTCATAAATCTTCATAAATCTCAAGAAGCTGATATTAAAAAGCAAATTCAAAGAACACTTTAAAGACGCGAAAGAGGATTCATTAAGGTGAAGATGTCCTTAAATCACCAATATTGTTGATTACTTGTGACACATATCTTGCTGTTTTATGATTTGGTAACATACTTAAACCCTCAACTAAATTTTATGAGATAAGTCTTTGCCTTTAACCTGTTAAATGGCGCTGCTGCCTGTCTTTGCCAGAAGACTGTTATAAAATAGGTGTTTATCCACCATGAGGCTTTTTGTGGAAGAAAAAACAAGGCTGAAAGTGATATGGATTTAACATAACACGATACACAGAGATGCAAAGCTGTGCATGGGTAGGAGGGAATGTTTTTATGATTTGAGGCCCAGCCGGGCACATGATGGAGCGATCATATGCAGTGGCTGCATATGATTAACCCCGTGCTAACCAGGAGCTATGGAGAGAAGTGGAAACGGAGGTTGGAGGGGGTTAAGGACTCCCCTCATATTATTCTGCCTCTGCGAGAGTCTAAAGTGGACCACACATGTTTCCCCAGGGAGGAGAAACACAAGCACATCTCACCTTTCAGCCACTTCAACTGCCCAATGTCAAGCACCGACAAGGTATGTCATGCCAAGGCTTATCAGAATTTCCAAGAACTTCCCACCTCTGAGGCTAGATGAATAAAATATAGTTACTGACTGAAAAAAATAGCTGGAAGAAGACATCCAGAGAGGACAACAGAGCTTCTAAAACTGCAGTTTGCATAATCCCAAAGCAAAACATTGAATGCTTCTTATTGTTTCAGTTAAAAAGCAGAAAGTTTTTATATCCTTTTTACAAGCCACAAATATGCTTTATAAGTGAAATATGAGTCACATGGCTCTGTAAAAGTGCTAAAAGCCCAAACATATTGTCTCTTTTTTTTTTTTTTTTTTTTTACGGGAGGGGAGATGGAGAAGGTTGAGAGGGATTCTCCCGGTGAGCGTGTCAAGTACCCAGAGCGCTGCTGAACCAAACTCAACCAGAT
>JBAMYA010000002.1:12060421-12105623 GCA_037176975.1 Arrhamphus sclerolepis
CTTTTTACAAGCCACAAATATGCTTTATAAGTGAAAGAGGAGTCACATGTCTCTGTAAAAGGGCTAAAAGCCCAAACACGGTGTCTTTTTTTTTTTTTTTTTTTTTTTACGGGAGGGGAGATGGAGAAGGTTGAGAGAGATTCTCCCGGTGAGCGTGTACAGTACCCAGAGCGCTGCTGAACCAAACTCGACCAGATTTGTTCTCGTAACAATCAAATAAGTTTCTCATTAGCTGACTTTATTTTTCCTCATTCCTGCAGTTTTGCTGCAGTGGCCTGTTTCTCCTATGTTAACGAGAGAGAGCTAATTAGGCAATCAGACCCATTACTCTTCCAGAAGAGTTAGAGCTAGCCCAGCTAATTAGGGCTGTAAAATCTAATCATCTCTGCGAAACAGCAGAGGGCTAACGAGCCCTTATTTAACGAACTAAATAACTTCAAGGGTGGAGAGGGGCTGCTGACGGTATTTCTTTATGAATTTGAAGGAGGGAAACTCATGGTAATTGAGTCAGTTTCAGCCTCACAGTTGTTTGTTTGTTTATGAATGCCTGATTATTACAATTGCCAAGAATATATTGGTGCTAAATGAGCAAACGTATAAGCCCTCCTCCCCCTTATTCCCCTCCAGTCCCTCTTTTAAAACTGGCTACCACCCCCTCCCCGATAAGCTCTCCTCTCACCTGACCTATTTTTCCTGTCCAGAAAGACTGCTCGCTGGAGAGGAAAGCAGAAATATTGCTGTTGTTTTCCCTCCACCGTTCTAATTTGTTGTTCGTTAACGCTGCCCTCACACCTGAGCCGTTGGGCACCGGGGGAATACTGCCAACGAGCAGCCCGACCACATGCTTGGTGTGGGAAAGCCGTTCGCTGGAGATCGGCCCGCTCCTCCAAGAGAAAGTCTGCACTCATGAAGGCGGAGCGACAAAGTGCATAGATGAGAAGCTCAACAAGTATACACAGGAAAACAAAAATCAGAAAATATGGCAGGGAGTGATGGGCAGACATGTTGTCTGAGGCCACGTGGTGGGGTGCAGCTGTCTCAGGGAGCGCTGAGGTGAGGCCTTCCGCTTCGTTGGAGCGGAACGAGGGTGGCGGGCGCACACACACACACACATTTGTGCACACTCGCACACAAACACACACAGGTAAAGAGTAGCTCTTGACAGAGCAATAGTGAGAACAAGACAGCTGCGTTCATCAGATAGCACAGGTCACTGCCTCATTAACACTCACAAATACACTCAAATGTGACACATTCAAATAAGACGTAAAATAGCCCAAGCGGCACTTTATTTTTCCTGAAACTGCACGACATGTTACAGAGCAGAAAACCTAAACTGAGACTCTTTCTTTGAAAACGACTTTGACATGTAAGTACCCTTCCTCAGTCCCGTTCAGAGCAGCCTTGAATCTGCATGTGTGAAGTGCAAACAAACCCTTTCCCCACACTGCCTGTCCACACGTGCGCCACACGTATGCAGACAGCAGAGGCCTGACAGTAAATCTACAGGGTGTTTCTTTTTCCCGACTGGCTTTAAATCACACCAGTCCCCCGCTTCACTCAGATGTAGTTTATGACAGCAGGAGAAAGGCATACACTCGAGGAAAAGTGTGCATGCATGTGTGTCAGAGGCAGCTACCAACGTTCAGCACCATTCCCAGACTGATATCTATCCACAGAAACGCACACAAGCAGCTGTAATCCAAACTGTTCATCAGTGGAGTCGTCAGCACAACCACACAAGCGCTGTTTGACCACACTTGAAGCAGAGCTCAACTGGTCTGTGATACCTCCCACACTTCGCAGTCATCATCCTGGAATATAATTTACTGCTGTTCCACAGTTTAACTTATAAACAGCATTATGGTTGCTGAAAAACAACCTGTGGCCTTCTTCATGAGGCCTGCAGGTTACATTTTCTCAGCCAAATTGCGCTGCACAAATCATTTTCATATTCTGGCTTCCCAGTCATTTTAGATAAAATACTGTCATGCTTTTTTGTGTTTTTTTTTTTGTTTTTTTTTCCTGTAACATTGGCTTCCTGTGTGTTTGACACACAGTTCTTGTTCACACGGGCCAGTCATACATGCTGTGTCTGTGTTTGCGGTGACAGCACAGCATCGTGTCAGCTGAGTTCAAAAGGCGAAGTTTGCTTACCTGTCGATGATGACAGGGTCTGATGGGGTCTCGTTCCTGTTGCCGCAGCTTTTCTTATCGCAGCACCGACTGCAGGCGGAAGAAGGGGGGACAGAAGGAGGGAGACACAGACAAAGGGTAGTCACCAAGATGTGAACAACAGAGAGAGTGAGATAAGACACAGCTCAAAGGGGTAGAGGAAGCCAGATGAGCATACAGGAAAGAGAAAATGGGAGTAAAAGGGCGTGGGACTTCTGTGGAGTTCAAGACAAATGAATTGGATTTCTGTTTAGCTTGGCATAGTAAGACTGGGGTTCTTGCTTTAGATCAATGGAGCAATTTTAGGCAAACTTTGGAGGAGAAGAGGATAAGCAGTGAGTTCAAATGGGGCTGGATACAAAGTTGAATTAGCCTCCAGGGCTCAGGTTAGCTCTGTTTCTGTCAGACATCACACAACCAGACATCTTATGTTCTCTATTTTTCCTCAGCACTCGTCCCCTCCCTCTATCCCGCCTCTCTCTTGCGCTCTTTCTCTCCCTCAGAAGTGGGTCACAGAGTGGTCCCACTGGACCTGGGGAGTAGTGCATGCTGGGTAGATGGGGGGCTGCATACTGATGTGACGAGTCCTCTCTTTCTGTGAATCATTTGACTGCAGCACAGAGTAACCCCCCCGTTCCTTAAAAGAAAAAAAGTATCACCATGTCTACCTTTCCGTCTGTGTCTACATATCTGCATGTACCTGTGTCTAACTGCATGTGTGCATCTACTGTATGTGTGTGGTAGGAGATGGAGAAAGAGAGCAACAGAGATTGACCCTCCCCCTACTTTCTCCAGTCCCTCAGGACAAGAAGCTTGGAGAGCCAGATCAGATTTCTGATCTCGACCGTTTCCTGCAGCATATGAAAACAAGTGGTCGAAATTGCCTTGTGTGATAACCAGGAAGTGGCTACACTTTGCCACTAGCCATTTTTCTACATGCAACTCTCCATGTATTTCTGACTGGTTGCTTTGTGAGAGACAATATCATGTCATGTGAACCTTTTGATTGTAAGAGGCCTGTGAGGCTCACTGCTGCCGACTACTTTTGAGTGAGAGTGTGTGCCCGTGTGTGTGTGGTGTGTTTGCATTTTACGTGAAATTTGAGTCTGCCACCACTATACACATGGCTCACTGTCAGGACACAGCAAACTGCATGTATTACACAGAATGAGGAGGATGGGTTTGAGTAATGAGCTTTTCCTTGTCCTAATTAGCCGAACATGAGAGGCGTGCACACGCGCGTGTACACAGTGACATACACACGTAACAGAAATAGGCTAGGGCCCATCTCCCCATCCCACTTGGAGGAAAATGATAAGATTTCTATTGTAATTTTATAATACTCTTCATCTATTTGGCCCCTCTCCACACCAGCACAGACACCTCCAAAAAAGAGAAAAATAATGATCTTGAACCAAGCTATGGAGACTCATGTAAAACAGAGACGTAGCTGGTTTTGGTTTGTCTTACCTGCACATGATCTCATGGGTCAACAGCACCCGGCACATCTCTGGATTTTTATCCTGGCCCTCATAAACAATTGCCTAGAAAAAGAAAAGAAAAAGATGGGGGGAAGGGGGAATCACATGGAATTAGATTAGCCTAATCTATAATTTTATACATACTGTGCTGGGAGAAAAAAAAGTGAATCAGGATGAAAACAGGAAAAAAAAAAAGTGTATATATCTTTCATCTGGGAGAAATGTTTTTCTATCTGGCAAATGTGTGTATCGTGGGAATCCAGTCCTCCTAAACAGGAACGCTCTGTTCTGACAGAGACAGTAAGAGGGAAAATTGTTTGTGTGTGTTTGTGTACTGCTGCATGCGCATATGTGTTTGTGCATGCACGTATGTTTATACGCGGTGTACAGTGAGCAGTTGGACTGCCAGACTGGAGTATAGTGCACCATCTGGTCCATGCAGCGCGGCGTCCAAAAATCTAGTCTGGTTACCCCTCCAACCCCACTCAACATGCTCTCCAGGGCTTGATCACCCTGCACACACACACACACACTGCACACTGATAAACATGCAAGCACACACACTCCTGCACAAACAACAACTCCTCCTTCTCTTTTCATTCTAAGACAAACTCTCTTCGAGCCTAATGGCACTAGAGGCAGATTTGGCAAAACAAAAGACCTGATATCAAAACAGCGTTGAGGGGGCTCACTTTCTTCATTGTCTAATGCATCCTCACGAAGAATTCCCTCAGTGTGCGCCAGCGAGCATGAGCTGCTCTGTATTTCTTTGTGTGATTGAATTGGCCATAACACTCTCTGAGATAGTTGTTCTGTTTCACATTGAGGAAATGAGGGTCAAGGTCCTCAAAGAGTGAGCTGGCATGCATCACTGTCTCTCTGAAACACTAACACACAACTGCTTCTGCACCTTAAGATATTCACACACCAACTATATGTGTACATATATATATATATATATATATATACACTCACACACATGTATATGCACAAAATGGCTATAATTACTATTCTTGTTATTTTATCAAAGTGGCAATCCATGCCTATTTTGTTCAGTTTCTTTACTGAGATACAAACAGAAAATGTACTTAGAACATTAGAGTGGGAACGATTAAACAGTAGGCCATTTATAATCAGTATTGGCTATAGAGAAAGTCACACTATTTACACACAATGTTCTGAGAAGAAAAAAGACTTTAAAATTAAATTAAGTATTTAGTCTGCCCTCCCTTCAGAAGACCAGATTCAACTCTTTTAAAGGAAACTGTCCCGCACAGATGTTTGCAATGATATTAACCGAGATTAGTTTTTAGGTTTAAGAAAGCCAGGTTCTTCTAGGCTATTTTCTGCTGGTATCTTCAAGAAAACTTAGGATTATAATTTTAACTTTGATAAAAAAAAAACAAAAAAAAACGACATGTTTTTTCTGAGCTTTGTAGAAAGAAATGTGTGAAAGGAAGACATGAAGAGATAGAGAGACTGCCTCCTAAAAATCACAAACACAGACACACGCCATCTCCTCTCACTGTGAGGACACATGTCCTCTACTTGGGCCTCTGTAAATGTATTCCACAGGTAAGACAGGTCGTTTATCAAGGCGGCTGTGTGAAGTTGAGGGTCTCAGACACAGGCATGCAAGCAGGGCCGGGGGTGGGGAGGGGTGGGGGTGCTTGGAAGTGTGGGCGACATAGCAGACCAACAGAAGTGGCAAACTGTAGCAGAGCTGAGCGCATGGACCCTCTTACCTGTTTAGTCATGGAGTCAATGAGGCGAACGTACAAGTCCTGTTCCGTCCGGATTCCTGCAGCGACAGAGGGATGTTAAAACGCAGTTTCACATTAGCCCACATCCGAGGGGAAAGCTCGACTCATTTGGGGATCTTTTAGGTCACAAGACACATTCGCTCTGATTTCCCCTGTGAGGCACTTCATGAAAACTCATGAGTCCGAGCTGTCATCGAGAGCTCTCAGTTTGAGTCGCATGCTGTCAGTTTGGTTGGGAGTTTAAAAGTCTGTTCACTTTCTTTAGAGTTATTGTGAACTTTAGAGTGAAAATGAAAACAGGTAGAAGCATATTTATATATACGTGTGTGTGTTCTTAATCGAAATCAGAAGGACTTATTTTTAAATCGAAGGGGAACCTTTCTTTATTTGTGCTCCACTGTATTCGGAGTTATGAATTGTTGTTTTTTTTTTTTTTCTCTCAAAGAACCTGTAAAATATTTTAGGAAAAAATAGAATAGCTTTAAGAAAAGCTTTTAATTCACGCGGGAGTATAAGTGATATTTTGATCCTCTTCATGTATTTATTTAGGCTATTCCTCTCATTAATTTTGTTATTGCTCCATTAGAAAATAAAAACAAACAAATAAATGAAAAATAAAGAATTACATCTGGAAGCCAAACTCACCGTTACTGTAAAGGAGCTGAAGTCTATAATGGATCCCATTGTTGGTCTTTTCCCCAGTCGTTTCCTATAAAAATGAAAGCAAACAGAGCCGGTAAAAGCCAGTGATTCGCCTCCTCCTGGGACGTCCACATGCGGCTGCACAGCCTGGGTATTTCTGGACGACTGACATGTGAAAGTTCCAGGACGGGATCGAATTCAGACCAGTTTTATCCCGTATCTAACGTTCACACAGAAAATTGGTAATAAAATAAAATAACAATAATAATAATAAAAAAAGGATAAAGGATTTATCGTTAATATATAGGTGCATCTGCTTTTTGTTTCTGTTTTCAATATTTGACAAAACGTAGTGAAGAAGCTCCACTCTTTCGTTATTCTCTATTATTGAGGGAAAAGAAAAACTGCTTACAGAATTTATTTTCACAACTTTAATAACTCACTTTCACTATTTCAATGTCTCTGTGTTAATTTGGCAGCTATAAAGCGTTTTTTTTTTTTGGGGGGGGGGAGAAAAAAGAAATAATATTGTCTTTATACAATATACAATTAATCAGAGTGCAATAATGAAATGTGTAATTACTGACCAACGGAAGTGGGGTATTTAGACCTCATAAATAATAAACAATCCAATAGGCTACTGAATCCAGTTGGATAAAATAAATTGTCCACTTTTAACGGCACTTGGAAGAAAGATTAATATTAGCTCAAAACAACGAATCAAATACTAATGCTGTTTGTTTAAGAAATAAAATATGTTGACTGACAGCACCTATACAAGCTACACAATTTGATGAACTGCCAGATTAAACATAAACTGCAACTGAGAACAAAAGTTGGCATGAATAATTAGAGTCAAATATTTTTTAGGAGAATTTTATATTTACACAGAAAACCAAAATAGCAATAATAATGAGAAGTCTTTGAGTTTTTTTTTTTTTGTTTGTTTGTTTGTTTGTTTGTTTTTCTTTTTTTTACCCCATGAAACTGCATCCAAAAATCTCGTCTGGGAAGCCTTCGGGACCAAATGATCCCTGCTGTGTACGTCTGAGTACTTTAACAGTTTGCTGATTTAACGGATCCACTTTCTTCCAAGATATTATCATCGTCCCACGTCACAGAAATATTTATATATTTTCATGTAAAAAAAAAAAAATCTAACTCACCTTTTCTTTCTCCACAAAGTCAACGAAGGTGGTCCTCTCGATTTCCACGGGCTGCCCCTGCCTGTCGTACAGAGCCAGGACGAAGTGGAAGAAGTTGGACTTGCGCAGGTTGGAGGGCGGCTGCTTCTCGAAGTGCGCCCGAGCAAGACCCACTCCGCTGCGGACACAAGCACACACCAGCAGCAGCAGCCACCACCACGCCAGTTACAACACATTTATCCAACAAAAGTGCAACAAAAAGATTTATTTCTAGCTATTTAAATTCAACGCCGCAGTCGCTTTCAGATCAGTCAAAAATCATACTTAAAAACTCCGAGCAGTTTATCAAAAATAAAGAACTCTGCTTGCAGTTTAAAAACTTAGATGTAATAGTAACAGTATTTCTTTTAAATATGAGATCGGATGTATGGTTGGAATTTAAACAGACCGGTTACTTGTTCTTTTTTTTCTTTTTCTTTTCTTTTTTAAAAAAGGCCTGTTGTTTATGTTGTTGTAACTTTGATTTAAAACTTGTTCAACTTGGAAAAAGAAACTAAATCGTTTTATTTTATTATAAAAAGGGTAAAAAAAATGCTAAGGCATGCAGGATTTAAAAAGTCAAATCTGCTTTAACACAACCAAAACACGCAGAGTAAACTCACTGATCATTTTTCACGCACAAAAAAAGTTATTCTAAGGCAACATTTAAACCGTCTGCGACAGCGCGTTAGACCACATCAGATGTTTTAAGGAGTCGGACTTGGAGCTAAAAACTTGAAATGCCTGCGAGAGCAGAGGTTATCCCACCACTGCGTCCTCTGGGGACGCGTAGCTGCCCCGCGTGCATCAGACGCTCCGTCTTTAACACTGCAGATCAAACGCGCACTTTCTCCCCGGTCTCCACCCCGGTGTTAGCGCAGCGCCAAGGCCGCCTCAGGCTCACCTCTGGGCGGCTGTGTTGGCGTCCAGCACTCCGGCGCCCTGCATCCAAGTCCGAACCGCGTTCATCCCGGCCACCATGGGCTCTTCTTTCATACTACTCCCACTCCTCTGGATGCTCTCGTGGATGCCGAACATCAAAACGCACCTTCACGCTGTCTCTATCTCCCTCTCTCACTCTCTCCCCTCTGTCTCTATCCTCCTCTCCTTGGCTCCCTCCTTCTTCTTTTCACCCCCTGCCTCCCCTCCTCTTGCGTCTGTTTGATCGCGCTGTCACGGGAGCAAAGTGGCGCGGTCTATTTCTCTTGGTGTTTAGACGCACGCATGCTTCTCAAAGTAAACAAAAGACGCGACATGTGGAAGGGAAAAGGGAAGATGACAGCATCCAGGGCTAGCTGCAACTCATGTCAGCGACTCCACTAGAAAAAAAGAAAAGACGGAGAAGCAGCAGCTCTTAGGAGGAACGACGCGAGAACGATGAAAGAGGGGAGCGCAGGATGAGAGGCTGCGCTGAGTTGGCGACGGTCCCCCAGATCAAGGTGCAGCTGACAAAAACACAAGCAAAATGTCAGTTTTTGCAACAAACAGTCCAGAGGCAGAAGAAAAACCCGGAGGATGGAACGCCTTCCTTCCCTCCGCTTCTTTATTTACAAAGTGTTCCTCTCAGATCAGATGAATGAAACGGAAGATTACACGCAATTAAGAGGCGGTCCTGGGCGACGGCGGCTCCCCAGCTCCTGCTCGGGTGATTTGCGCTCCTTTCTTCCCTGAGGAATCACTTTGGACCATCTCTGGGATGCCAAACTGGAGAAAACTACTAGGTGAGGGAGGCGTGGTCTCGGGGCGAACGGGAACGCCCTCAAACGCAGTTAATGACACGGACAATCAGCTGTCCGCCAACCCGAGCGGCACGCTGCCCGCCCGCCCGCTGTCCCCGCCTAGTCCCACCAAGCGTCCCGCCCCCCACAGCCGCCTGAAGCCGTGCACGGTGCCCCTTTGTGTGCATGTGGAGTCTTTAGACTTGACAATCAATGTAGCTATTAGTGACAATCGGATACCAGCTGAGGGGAGGGCATTTGTTTGATCCATGCGGTCTTCACACTGAAGAGTGAGGAGTGGTTGTAATATCCTCGATGTGTCTATCCTCGAGCTTCAGCCATGAAAACGTGCCCGCATTCTAATGCAAAACATAAACTGATCAAATATTTCAACCGAACATGTGATAAAAGTTGTTTCTGTTTATTTTTTTGTCTCGTTTTTATGCGAAAGAGTGCGAGGAAACGACTTGAAGAAACCTGCAGATTTGATGATGTTTACTCGTGCTTGTGTGTGTATGTGTCAGTTTAATTCAAGATCAGTAACGAAAAAAAAAATGAATAAAAAAGATCAAAAATTAGAAAAGAAATTCAGTTTTGTATTTTCTTCCAGGTGCTGAATCAAGTGTGCTGAAGAAGTACTCAGTCAGAGAATCAACAGTGGCAGATTATGAGCTTAAGAAAGTTTCAGCTCACCAAGAAGCGTGGTATGCCACTGCGCGCGTTTCCCTGGCCTGCTGGTTTGAAACCAGTTTTTATTAGAAGCTTTAACATAAATCTTGCGGTACTAAATGCAGAATCCAACATAAATACGAGGATTACAAGTCATAACATGCTGCGTCCCGCTGTCAAAAAAGTGCAACCATCCAAAAAATGAACAGTGTAACAAAAATATATTTGCATGCTACTCCCTCACAGAGGTGCGAAACTGCACAGTGGGCTCACATGCACGCAGGCAGCAGAGCCAAAAGCAGCTCGCAGTTATTTCTCCTGCTCCTCATCAGTCCTGACTCCCCCCCAGTCATTAGAGCCATCTCTAAATGGTGAAATTGAATTTTCCTGGGGGCATCTGTTCACTAAGTTCTGTTTGGTAAATTATAATGAAAAGGAAAGAAAAAGGGAGTCATTTTTTATTAGGTGGCTTCCTTTCGAAAATGAAGATCTTATCAAGAAGTGATTATGACAAAATGCGCACTTGTGGGTATTAAACACTTGTGCTCGCAGTTCTTCATTTGCTACATTTTGGCAACAATAAGCGCGTTTCTGGGTGACAGTATCTTCAGCATGTGCAGCGCAGCAGACGGAGTATTTGCAGAGTCTGATAAATGTCATAAACGGTCAAGGTTAGACACCAAACCCCAGCAATCACCCCATCATTGTCTGGAGCTGCGCTTTTATGTCTCCTGTTGTGGGAGGAGAAATGTGAGCACTCTAGTAGGCTACACGGTATAATAAATAGTGATAAATAAAAGCGAAGTGAAATAAAATGTCTCTCACGCCCTGCACACACACACACGCACGCACGCACACACACGCACACGTCCAGAGATATCCTTCAGCACATTTGTTTGATTGCGGCTGGCCCTCGCTATGATCCGTCTGCCTGGGTCGGCATGTTGGCCTCTGGGGTGGCTTATATTTATATCTACACACGCACACACAGACACACACACACATATATATACGCGCACACACACTGTTAGCCCAAATATCACCTTCTCAGTATCCTAAAAGGGAGATGGCAGATGGGGCCCGATGTTCCAGCCATGTTAATACTGTGATTTACAAACTCCACGACAGCCAGACAAAAGGTTTGCAAAATATCTCTGATCATTACGCCCGTGTATGAATGCGCAAGCCATTTAAACCACGCAAAGGTGCGCACGAGTGCGCGTTTGTGTTCACGTGTCCACACGTGGGAAGGCTGTTAAAATCCCCCCCCCCCCCCCGCTTTAAACATCCAACATACATTTTGAAGTAAGTGATGAGAAAGGAGCTGCAGGCGCTGCCTCCTGTAAGACACCAGATGTTGTCGTATATCAAAAGGTTGGACTGATGATAATAATGGCCCTATTGAAAAGAAGCCTCATAAAAAACAACTAGTTATAAAAATCCGACATATGCCTATGAGTTTAGGCCTTATGTCTAACAATATGTTCCCCAGTCTACAAAAAAGGAGACTTTAGTGTTTATGATTTAAATATGCAGACGAGTAGTCTTCAATTACTTTAATGTCAGCGTGAAACAGATTGTTAGGAGTTAAGGAAAACTCATTTTCGCTACTAAACTGTGAAGAAATATGATGAAAACCTTCAAGCGGAAATTATAGATTAAATATGAGAAATATTATTGGGACCCATTACGAGTGATTTACAAGTAGAACTCCTCGAGGCAACACATCTTTGGTAATTTCAAAGCCCATTTTTATTTCACTTCCAGCCCTCGCGAATGCACACGTAAGATGAGCAATGCTACCACCTAGCGGCATTTTAGAGGTTACACAGCGAGTTCAGCAATCTTTAAAAATCCGTGGCACACTTAAAAGCAGCACAAAAGTGCCGTTTGTGAAAATAATTAAATAAAAACAAACAAAACAGAAACGTCAGTCTCTTTGTCCATTAACTGACAAGGTCAGTAAAAATGTGGATTCATGAGACCAACACGTAACACATTACCGAAAATAGGCCTATAGACGGTATCAGAAGCATAACATAAACGTTGAACTAAGGACTAAACCAAAAAGAAAAGAAAAAAGAGAAAAATAGGTCGAAAAAACATTTTAAAAAATAAGAACAACGAGATTGCTCAAAAGAAGGGATTGGACTCAGAATCTTTCCAGTAGGCCTATTTATCCCCCTGAAGATAGAGAACGAGACGACGGCCCTTTTTAGTCTGTTCTTTACGTCCCGTAAATTATCTGAGTCATTGTGTTCTCTGCTTTTGTGAAATAACTAAGTTTTGAAACAACGTGTTTCATGACTTGTAGTGTTTTTGTGAAATGCTGCTTCTTAAAATGTTTTTTTCCCCTCCCCTCTCTTTTATTGTTACCCTTTGAAGGCTTATTCTCATGTCCGGTTGTTATTTTATTTATTTATTTATTTTAACTATGCAATACCTTACACCTTAACTTACTGCTGCCAGGCCAGCCGGGTAAGGCTGACCTTCGGCAGGAGGTTCGCCCAAGAGCTGGATTCTGCTCAAGGTTTCTTCCCATGAGGAAGTTTTTTTTTTTCTTGCCAATGATGACGTCGCCATGTGCTCGCGGGTCAAGCTCTGGGTATAAAGCGTCCAGAGATGACTTGTTGTAAATGGGCGCTATATAAATACATTGAATTGAACTGAATTGAATTAATATTTTCCGAAACAAAATTAAATGAAATAACTTTTTTCTTTAAAATGTATGTTTTTGTTTTGTGACTGTTTTATATTTTAGATTTACTGTACGCTTGTGTAAGTGTAGAGGGTTTCATGTTGAGTTTCAAAGTTCATGCTGAGCATCCGTTTTCAATTTTTTTATGGCGAAAATCTGTCATGTAGTATACATAGAGGGTAACATTTTTTCTTAATTCCTGAAAACACAGGCACTTCGGGAAAAAAGACTATAATGAAAGTTTAATTTTAAGACGTCACTGTTGTGAGATATTGTATGTCAAACAAAACTCTGAGGTCAACCTTACATCATATAAACTGACACATAGCTATACATTCCCACCTGTAGACAAGCACTGTTATTAAATATTTCAGCATGAAATCAGCTTTTATATTATTTATGTTCATTTTGGTCTGGTTTTACAATTTAATCCCAAAGAATTACATCCTGCTCTGAACTTTATTCCTAATCATTTCCTGTGTTATGAAGAGTAAGACATTCAGAGCTGTGCTGAAAAATAATCTCCCAAATATTTTCCATGTGTGCATCTCAGTATCTGTATATAAAAAAAAAAAAACAGAAAGAAAAAGAGTAATAGCTTTTTCAAGTAATTAAGTAAAGATTTTTGGCAAAAAATTCAGAAGAGCGCTCATATGATATATGTAACAACAACAAACTAGTTTAGCTGAAAGTTTCTGATTTTTGCACAGACTCCAACAATTAATGATCAGTTTACAGGAGAAAAGAAAAAAACAAAACAAAATGATGCATTGGAGATGCAACCTTAACATCTTTATTTATTGAACAAAAAAAGTAAAGACCCCCACAAACAGCAACAACAACAAACCTTTGTAACCCTTTAATTCAATATAAATGAAAACGTATCAATATTCAAGCTCAGTATTGAGCATTTGCCTCCTGTATGTCTTAAACATTATTGTGGAAGAATTTTGGTCCATTCTTCTTGTCAACATTGCTTTAGTTAATTGAGAGTTTTGTGCAGTTGCCTATGAACCGCTCTGGTAAGATCCTGAGACAGTATTTCAGTTGGGTTGAGGCCAGGACTTTGACTAGATCCTTCCAAAACCTTGATTCTGTCATTTCCCATTTGTTTTAACGTAAATTTACTGCTGTACTTGGGGTCATTGTCCTGTTGGATGACCCATATTTAAACCAAAGTTGGCTTCACATCTGTCAGAAGATTCTGGTATTCAGAGGAGTTTATTGTCAACTCAGTGACTGTGTGGTGTGACTGCTGAACAGCCCTAAATCATCATCTCTGCACTGTCAGGCTTGACAGTGGGTATGAGATGTTGCAGCCAAAATGCTGTATTTGGTCTTCATGGTGCTGGAGTTTAAGGCCAAAGAACTCTACATGTTTTGTTTTTTTTGCTGTTGTTGTTTTGTAACAGATCAGGCTTTCATCTATTCTTCCAACAAACTGTACTAGTTCAGTCTTCCGATAAATGTGCTGTCATGGACTCTGGAGCCTGTAGGATCTGAGATGTGGCTTTTGGTGGTTCTTTTGTCTGTTTCTCTGACCACCACACAGCCTGACCTTTCAGTCCATTTTCCACTTGTGAATAATTAATAATCCAATTATTAAGTCATGTTCTGTTGTTTAGATAGATAGACAAAGTGAGAACAAAAGTAATAATTAATCAGGAAAAAGACCTGTTGAATAGAATCATTATGAACACTATTATGTGTTGTCTACGGGTGGCAGTATAGTGTTAATATTGACATTCATAACAGATACTGGAGGAGGCATGCGAGCTGACAGTACTTATTTATATATTAATATTTTTAGAACGCTGGTGGCCCAACTCCCCTTGTCAGTAATTTTTCTGGAACAACAACATTGCTGCAAAGTTATGGTGGGAAAACACTGAGAAGGACAAATATTTCACAAAAATGTGTCATTTGGCCTTTGTAACGTGTTAGCTCTTAATACAGCAAGGTTAGGGGGGTCTAATTGAATCTTTTTTGCTCTGTCAGGCCCTGAAAGTGCTGAATCATTTAGCCCCTTCTGCTTTTTATGACAGGGAAGTGAGAAGATTGCTCACCAAAACCTCCTGACCAATATTGTTACTCATCACTGAGAACAGTGGGTAGGTGTATGTGTGTGTGTTTTGGGGCTTTTCATACATGTGACATCGGCAGCTGGCGAAAAATGTAATTGTGTATACTTTATTATTAACTATATTGGAATTTCAGGTCATCCGTATCTGTATCTGCTTCTCTTATCTGAAAGACAGTAAAGTTCCACAGACAAGGGTGTACTGCTTCTGTTTATGACATTTAGTGGATGGGAAATTCTGTTTTAAAGAGTCAGCTGAACACTCTGTAATTATCGTAGATAATAAAACATACAGCTTTTATTTATTCTATATACAGAATATCAATATATATATATATTAACTTCAGTTTAAAAAGAAAATCAAAATCTGATGACTTAACAGAGATGCTTGAAGATTCAAGAATGAAGAGGATCCCTGCAGACCGCATGTCTGCAGCCACAACAAAATATATTTGTGTGTCTGATCACCGATGTAACATTTCTGATGCTGCTATACACGGCCAAAGATGTTGCACAGGGTAATACTTTATTATTCCCAAAAGGGAAAATATGCCATTGCAGTGTAAGGAAACCATATACGAAAGAAACAAAAAACTGAATAAACATCAGCTGACAAACAAAGCTGAAGAGTAGAGAGTGTAAGAAAGACATGCTTGGTTGAAATCTCCATGGACCATGAATGTTATGTTTGTTGCCAAGCAACAACAGCGAAGCTGACATCACTGATGGTGCTCTCAGTAGATAGCCTGGACAGAAACTCACAGCCAACAGTCGAACATCTGGGATGCAGATCTGCTCCTTCACAGTCTCACATCCAAGATTGAACATCTGCTAACAAGAACTGAAAACATATGTCCTCTCATCTTCTGGTTTCTTTCAAGTCTTTGTCAGCCTCTATCATCCAAAATCAGTGGAGAGAGCAATGGAATTTTCAACCACGTTTAGAGAAATGTGATACACTCACTGTCTCCTTAAGATTGTCTGTTTTACGACACAGGGAGCTCACATTCCCCATGAACTTCCCTAAGGGGGGTTAATAAAGATTTTTTTGAATTTGAATTGAATTCTATGATAGAGAGGAAAAACTTAAAACCTCTCTCTTCTTGGTCTGTTTTCCTCATTCTCTACATCCTTGATCTATCATCTTCAACTTGTCTGTATTTGGGGTCTTGTCATTTGCTGCTCTGAAAAGCTCGGTGGGCTCTCCATAGTGTAAACGTCTTACTTTGTAATGACAGCTCATCATAAAAATACTTTATTTCATTTTAATTACTATTATTTTT
This sequence comes from Arrhamphus sclerolepis, assembly GCA_037176975.1. Lineage (NCBI taxonomy): Eukaryota > Metazoa > Chordata > Actinopteri > Beloniformes > Hemiramphidae > Arrhamphus > Arrhamphus sclerolepis. Next base: position 12,076,115 of record JBAMYA010000002.1, read on the forward strand.
AAAGTGCTTCAACATCCACAAACATCATCAAACACACAAACAACATCAAAACCAACTCAAAAATCAGTGTTTCAACAGACAAAAAAGCTCAGAAGAAAGTCACAAGACGGTACTTGGAATGGCAGCATCCGAGAATATAAAAGATCTGCTTTTATATCATATACGTATTCTCTCATATTCTAGAGCTGTGTATCTAAGTTCAGGACAGGATGGTGTCCTGGTCAAATACCTGCTGTAAATGAAACATAGATATGTTATAGATGCAGAAATTTCTACTTCTAATCACACTCCTAACTGGATGTTGAAAGAAAATGATTATATGAAAAGTTATATTTACTGGAAAAAAGTACAACAAAAGTCATGACATCTGTACAATGTGTGCTAGAAATCATTTATTTCACATTTTTACCATAATAAAGACCATGTTACTAAACTATCAAGAAATGGCTAATGAGCTTCTTTTCACGTGGATGTTTGAGGAACTATGTATGAATTCAGTTTTTGTTTTACTTTACATTGTCAGGGGGATTATGAAGTTTGTTATGTAATGAACCCATATGGACTTTGTCATGTGTCAGCTGATCTGCTCTAAGTCAGTTATTGTCTGCTTCCACAATGCTTTTTATAATGCAAAACAGACACTGAATGGACTACCAACATCCCAAACTGTGGTTTGCATCTACGAGAAGGACAAGAAGTAAGGCACTCAGGAGGAAAACCCATAATAAAAAAAACAAAAAACAAACAAACAATGGTTCTGTTGGCATGGTGTGCAGGGAATACCACACGTGTTGTATCTGTCAGTTAATGAACAACAGATACAGTTCAGAGTTCAAAGACGCTTCCCTGATTTGTCATAAAAAAACAAAACAAAACAAACAAAAAACTAGGAATGTTTAAAGGAAAAAGCCACACACACATTCACATTCATGCATAAAGGTCTGAACAACGGATGACATACAGTTGAAACCAGACATTTACAAACACAATATCAAAAGACACACTTTTCTCTCACTGACATTAAATTAAACTAAACTTTTCCTGTTTTAGTTCAGTCAGGATCAGCAAATGTATTTCTATTTGCCAAATGCCAGAATAATGTGAACTTCTTACTACTTTCTTAAGAGTCAGAAGTTTATATACATTTCTTTTATTTGCATTTCCACACAGCATTTCTGATTTGGGGTGTGTACATGAGATTGGACCAGATTACACAAACATCTGGTAACACAGAAATTTTTATAGAAAGAAAAGGAAAGAAAGAAATTAGGATCATACCACTTGAAATTCAACTTCCAGTCCGGGGCACAAAACATATTTATAGCTGTGATATTTAAACACTTAAAGCATCAAATACAACAAAACAACAAAAAGATTCACTTCAGTGTTATTTATGATCAGTAACTATGTACTGCAAACATTTAATTTAACAATTTAAGAACATTGAATTATATGTCCATAGCTGTTTTTTTTTTCTTCTGTTATGCCATTACTTTGTACTACAGCCTTCTGTGCTTCCTGTTGTTCCATAACCTGTGATGGGAAATAAATAAGAAGATATAAATGATTTATAATTTACATATTTAGAATCCAAATCAGGTGTCAGAGTTTCAGTAAGAACCAAGAAATAAGATACACAGCAACAGAAAGCAAAACCAAAATGTGCAATTGACAGCTTCTGTGGAAGGTGTGTGTTTCCGCTGGTGTGTTGGGAGGAGGGGAGTCATGTGACGGCCCACATGGGGGAAACAAACGCTGAGGGGAAATAAAAGTATCATGTTACATCACGAACCTGACATGGCTCCACTCGCTCCATTGTGAGTTACAGAGAGCATCCTTTGCTCTGATGCACACAGCCTTGGCCTTGTTCTTCACCTTTAACTGACAGATGTCTGTACTTTCCATTGTCTAGTAGATAAATCCAGAATTACATCACTAAAGCTACACAACATTTGACTTTGACTCCTCTTGTCAAACCTCTAATGTTTGACATTTTTTTTAATCGTTTGACATTGCTCCTCTCACCTTTGAAAGTTTGGGGCCTGTGCAGGGGTTTGTACACTTCTTGCATCGATCCTTAACTTGAGCGATCTGGAAGGTGAGAGGGAAGTAGGAGTAGGGTCTGCTCCAGGAGCTCGGGTAACTCCACTCTATCACAGTGGTGTTGACTTGGCCAATGCTCACCTTGTCAGGTTTTACTGTTCAGGGTCGAAGTAAAACAGAGTGAGATGAAAACAAAGAGAAAGAGATCTCTGTTATGTGCACAGCAGTGGGAAATACACCCAGCAGAAGTCTCACCTATCTCTGATAAGTAAAATATTTTGGAATAGCTCTCCAGGAGAAAGAGCTCAGTCCTCACAAAGACAGTGATGTAGATCTGCTGGCTCTCCTCAGCATAGGGGCAGTGCTGCAAATCCATGCAGAAGATGCTGCGACCGTCCTCGCCCACAGAGCAGCTGAAGTTACTGTGAGCGGAGGAGCAAATCCAGTGCCGGTTACTGCTGTCCACAGAGCACTGGGTGTTTATGTGGTCAGAGTCACTGGAACAGTGACAAAAATGATTAATCAGATGGATTGAAGCCCAAGAAGCTGTGACAACGGAACAAAACAACAAAGGAGCAGATTTTCCTCACATGAAAAGGCTTTTAAGCACATTTACAACTGTAATTTAGCTTTCTAAGAAATCTAATCCCAACAGGTGACTTTAAATAACATCAGATCTAGTTCATACTGTCTTTTATGAGGCAGGCTTTGTGGACGTCACTGCGTTGTCTCAGCTGTGACGTGGGACTGAATGGTGCAATAACTGCAGAGCATATCATAAAGCGTATCAGCATGTGGATTTACCGTCCAGCTTTGATGAATGCTACTTTGCCAACACGACTGCTGTGCCACGTCCATGAGCAGTGGAACTCGCCATCGTAATTCTGAGTCGAACACTTTAAATAGTCATCTAATGAACAAAGCCAGAGAGCAAGAGATTTAGTTGTTAAGTGGTTTAAAATGTGCTCAGTTTTATTGTTTAAATTGACACAGTGACGTTTTAGGGTCATGCCTTGGTCACTTTTCACGAGAATCCTCCTCCTTGTGGTTTCATGCTGACGAATCAGGACCTCAGTGTAATTCAGGAGAGATCCATTCTTGCTGTGGCAGGTGTAATTGCCTCCACCCAGGCTTTCCACTAACTGCACCGAATACCAGTTCCCTGTCTGAGCCTCCTGTATTCCATTTTTCTTCCAAAAAATGTCTTGATTCTGATCGTCTCTCATCAGAGGCTCATTTGACAACTGCAGGCAGCTCAGGGGCTGCTGGCCCAAAGCGCCATCCACCTCCACGACCAGAACTAACAAGAAACACATTCACAAACACAAATGGACATTAAAAGAGACTGAGTAGCGCCAACGAAACTTGGAGCAGTGGTTTCTCAGAAAGATCAAACATACTGTTGGGCAGCAGCGTCCAGGTGCCCCTCGAGTTTTGATAAGAGACTTGAAGAGATGCAACCACAATGCAGAAAAAAAGCAACTTCATCTGAATTAAAAAAAAAAAAAGAAAATAGTTAAAGGGGGTAGGGGAAGTGATGTACACAAGTTAAGAAAAAAAAGCATGGAAAGTGAAGAATTTTCAGTGCACTTAAAATCACACCTCCATTCACAGAAACCAGTAAAACTGCTGCTGTGACTTGTAAGTATAATTTGTCACAAGATCACAATTTATTAAAGATCACAAGCTAATACATTATCTTTCACTTTCATCAGCATCTAAGTAACTAATTAAAAATATCTTAGTAAAAAGAAAATGCATTAAAAACCAAAAGGAGCTTCTTATATCTACTGACGGTACTTTATGCCATGTTTTATTATCTTATCTTATCTTAAAGTATATCTTATCTTATCTTATCTTTTCTATAACCATTGAACTACAGATAAGAAATACATCTGATTGATAATCCTTGAGCTGCTGAGCAGATCAGTCAAAAGTGATCTTACCTTGTCACATGTGCAGGTTTGATCGCACTCCTGTGTGTGTGGAGGAGTTTTATAGGCTTCTGAGGTCTCTCTCCTACGTACCAAGAGCAGAAAAAGTCCAGAGGAACTTCACTTTCTGTCCAGTGTAAACATGTTCCTTTCTTCCACTTATGTCTCAAACTCATTCAATCAGTGTTGAGCCTTGCAGCAGTGTGCAGTATGTTTTATTTTATTTTATTTTTTTAATTTTATGTTATTTGATCATGATTGTAAAGTCCACAGCTATTGTGTGAACTTCCTGTTTGTTTACTTTCAGGCTGGCAGCATTTTTTTTTCACTTCCTCCTGACATTTTGTTTATACTGGGATCCACTCCACAAGCAGGTTGACACATGAACAAGTTTCAACCGACACCAACCCAACCGTTTCATGCCAAGTCTAGTGAATAATTGATTTTTATTTTTTTCAGATTCACATTTGAATTGTCCCCGCTACACCTGGGTTTTTTTTTCCACATTAGAACTGAAAGTCTGTGGTACAAAGTACCATCATTCCTCTACATATATGAGTCTAGCCATAACGCAAGAAAAAACAAAACAAAACACCAATAGCCCACTAAGTCATAGTTGCACACATTACTTCACCTGTTTCATATGATGTCAGAAGCAGCGCTGCTTTGATGCCTCCTCTGGCCTTATCAGGGACACTCAAAAGTAACTTTCATGTCCGTTTGGTTGCTGGTTCTAAAGGTAATCAAAAATAACTCTTGAGTCAGTGGCGGAAAGTCAAATCGTGTCTCTAAAGTCAGGAGAAGTGAAAGAGTTGTAGGGATTGTCCCAGCAGTACATAAGGACATAAGGAAAAAAGAAACCACAAATGGATCCTGTTACAACAATGACAGTCATGACATTTCTTTTTGAATGCTGTAATATTTCTTTAACCTCTTCTAATTCTAAGGAAAAATACTTAAAAAAGATTATATATATAAAAAAACAACACCTGATTAATGATATTAGATAATATAACAGGCTATCCTTACATCATTAATTACCACATAGCAAGAATTCTTTGGAATACTTTTATTTTGTGTAAGTTCATTAAATAAGCCCGTTTTTAAACTGGTTCTGCTGTACTTACCAGCAGATGCGTGTATAGCAGTTTTGCTGCTCCAGGATTTGCTCTCTCTGGCACCTCTGGACTCTCATGTGGAAAGTCTCAACTTCTCTTGTCACACACTTCTAACAATGTACTAAACAGCGTTCTTTATCTATAGTCACTGCTTCTGATCAATGTTGTCTGAAAATCATTTCATAAATCAAAAGAAATTTATCATCAACAAACTGTCTTTTTGCCCAAGAAGTTTCATGTGTGTTGCTCCATTTCCATCTTTTTTTCAAAATACAGTAAAGCTCCAAATTCAGTAACTGATGGCAATGGTAACTTTATCTTTATAGCTATGTTTTGGAACAGATTCAGAGACTTCAGTTTATTTATTTATTTATTCATTCATTTATCACATAATCCATTTGCCCATTATGAAAACTACCTTCTTCCAATTAAGGGTCATGAGTTGTCTGGGAATCTCTGTCAGGATATTTAATTATTATGCAATCTATGGAACTCATAGGGAAACTGCTACTTCATATTCAGACATTACCTGTAAAAATTCATACCCTTTCAAACAATCCAGAGACTGTGCAGCATGCTGCTTAATACACAAAATAGATAGCAAGAATGGCATTTCCATTTTTGTTTCAGTTTCCCAAAATATTTTCTGTTGACAAATCGAATGTGAAACAATGAGTCAAAGTTTGATATGATCATTGTGCAGCCTGGGGCTGTAGCCTGCAGTAGCTCAGGAGTGTCACAGAATGACACACCCTCATTCAGCCTTCCTCGGCTTTCTTTACGTCAGGCCACAGAACAGAGGACAATGCCATTGAGTCTTTTCCACAGCAACTTTCTTTCCAAGGTCTCTGTAAAGAAGATTGGACTTCATGGAGAGGCTGCGACCAGGGTGCCATTGTTAGATTGCCTCGGTATTCCCAGAAGGCGATCATGTCAACAGTATTGAACTGTAGCGTTATGGTGACATGCATGAAGCAGAAACAGACAAGACTGAAATACTTCTGGTATGACGGACTGGAAATCTGATGCGCTATAGTGGAGATTTAGTTTCAGTATTGTGGTTTGGTGTGAATGGGTGCACGCATGCAAGTTTACAAATGGGTTCTTTTTACATTTCATTTTTAGAGAAAATCGATAATATGTAAACAATTTCTCACTCACATGCCACCAGAAACAAAGCATTTTTTTAGTGGTGTAACAGTATTGGCAAAGTGTGAGAAATTTTAAGCAATGAATTTATAATTATATAATTTTACAATGAGCCCGACAGAAGAACACCACAGTACTCATACTTCCTTCATGTTGTTGCTAACCTACATGCTTTTATATAGATATGACAGTCTCATTCTGCTTCAGTTATAGCCAAATTTAATTTCTGAAAAAAATTTAAAAAGTAAAAAAAGTAAATAAAATGATAAACTAAAAACCAGAAAACAATCAATACACGTTACAAAAAAAAAAAAAATCATAAAGAAAGGCCATGAGGAAAATTCAAAGTGAAGCCACAAAGCACAAAATGAAATGGGGTGACCTGGGTTCAGACATGAACATGACCATCTAAAGGAACAATAATAGAAAAATATTGCGGTGAGAGAATCATGAGCAGGTTTTCTTCATTTCTTTTCAGCAGTTCCCTTCATGGGTTGCTAAATCAACTCATGTGGCTCCATCGAACCCTATCCTTGGTATCCTCTTCTCTCACACTGCCTAACTTCATGTCCTCCTTATCTACATCCATAAATTGTATCTTTGGTCTGCCTGTCTGGTAGTTCCAACCTCATCATCCTCTTACTGATATAGTCACTATCCCTCCTCTGTACATGTCCAAACCATCTCAGTCTGGCCTCTCTCACTTTCTCTCCAAAACATCTAACATACAGTCCCTCTGATGTACTCATTCCTGATCATATTCATCCTCATCTTCTCCTGTCTCCATGATCGCATTAGCTGTAGTTGTCCACTCATCTGGAAGCACCTCCTGATAAACATGAGAAGGTCTGAGGGTGAGATTTTACCAAATTAAGAGACAGATCACAAACTGTATTTATCAGAGATTAAAGGTGCAACTGTAACTCCGACTGACAGAAAAAAAAAAACTAAAAACATTCAGGCAACATACTGTATAAACAAACCTTTGTAAACTAAATTAATCGACATTTACTCTATCTTTGAAAGAACTTAAAAATGTCAAAATTAATGATGTCTGTTATTGCTTATTCCATGATCAACATCAATCAAATTTAGCTTCTTTCTCTTGATTCAAATAAAAAGTTAACATATTTTGTTATGCAACATTTTGCAGCTGCTGCCACTTCTGCATCTGCCTACAACTGTTTTGCTCCCCCCTCTTCCTGAGCAAAGTGTACTAGTGGTCTCATGTTTAAAGACTGCCTTCATCAAAATATATTTTTCACATCTTTTAGTTCTTAGAGAGGACCATTTAAGAATAGTCCTATGTTTTGGGATTCAAAAAGCTCCCAAATGTAAATGAGCCCCCTCCATGTTTCACACCATGTATGGTGCTCTTTTCTTTGGAAGCTTTTTTTTTTTTTTGTCAATAAACACAAAACTGATGTGACTTGCTAAAAAAGATTCAGTTTTGTCTCTTCAGTCCAAAAGACATTCTTCCAGAAACTTCATGTCTTGTCTATGGGCATTTTAACATATTCAGCTCTTTTGTATGTTTTTCTTTGTGACATAGTTGGCTTTGGAATTGACATTCTGACTTTGGTATGTTTTCTTTGACTCTTTATTGGCCATCTGTGCAATCCTGCTGATCGGCCTGGGCTTGGATTTCCTTTTGCATCCCCATTCTGAGAGGCTGCATACAACTCTCAAGGGCTTTATACATATTAATCATATTTGCAGCTAATGTTGCAGGAACATGAAGCTTGTAGCTTGCATGTTCAATATCTTTATCTGTGATTGTCTTTCTGGGCTCATTAGAATGCTCTCTGCTTTGCTTTCTCTGGGCCAAGTTCATTGGGTTCTCACAATATCAATAAGTATAAAGGGACACATTTCCTGTCTTTAAACTAACTGAATGAGTGATGAATTAGTGATGCTCTTTGAGCCCATCTTAAGTAGTTTTTGTGAGGGTCTCCCTGATTTTCCAGCACTGAAACAAAATAAGCAGTTGCGTGTACGAATCAGGCTGAGTGCAGTGCTTATCTCTGACCACTAGATGGCCTCAGAGGGTAACAGTTCTTCTGCTTGAAAGGTAACGTTTCCATTGGAAATGAAAACCTGTTGAACAGGTTGAACAGATAACCATGCTCCTCAATACATCTTTGTAATTTCATCAATTATACACGAAGCACAATTCAAGCATTATTAAATCACTTCTTGCCCTTCTCGTGAGCAATGAATTGAGATTTAATTGAGAGCCCCTGATGTTCTTGCGCATGTGTCATTACTCAGTGTTCGGCAGCTGTTGAAAATTACAAGGTTGAGTAAAAGGCTCTGCATGGGCTTGTGATCTGTGGCTGTACACTGGAATGTCTCCCAGATGCCCCCAAACCAAAACAAGTGAAATTAAGTGCAATGATCTCATCGTTAAGGGATGGAAAGTGTGGAAACAAAGAGAAAAGAGAATATCATAATGATGTAATGTGTGTGTGTGCACGTGTGTGCTTAGAGGTAGAGGTAGAGAGGGAAGGACTGGACAGAGAAACAGAAAATTTATGTCAGATGTGAATAAGTTGTAGACTTTGCTCCCACATGTAAGGAATTTCACCTGTTTTTAACAGCTCTTTAAATTTGTGAATGTTTTGTGAAAGTTAGTTGAGATCTCTACTCATTGTGTCTGCTATAGTCTGTAGTTCCTGATCTCTCTCTCTCTCTCTCTCTATACATGTGTACATACATATATATATATATATATACATGTGTGTGTGTGTGTGTGTGTGTGTGTGTGTGTGTGTGTGTGTGTGTGTGTATATATATATATATATATGTATGTATGTATGTATGTATATATATATATGTATATGTATATGTATGTATATTTGTGTGTCTACAAAGAAAGTGGTGAGAATAAACCAGTAATTAATGTGAAAATGTTTATTGTCTTCGCAGACAGTATTATGTCTTTTGGACAGTGGAGCTGACATCAATCGGCCTAATGTCTCTGGAGCTACACCTCTTTACTTTGCTTGCAGGTCATGTCAAAATTTAGAAAAATACTTGTATTCGGAAATGATTTTTCTGCTGAAGCTAGTGCAGATGGCATGTTGCTGCAAAATCCTCCAATTAACTGTCATTCGGTCTTAAATATTTGACATTTCAATATTAAAAAAACATTCATGCTCAGATTGTATTGTTTCTGCAGTTCTGATAAACACCGTCTTGTCTTCTTTCTTAATTTTGTAGCCATGGCCAAAGAGACACAGCACAGATCTTGCTCTCCCGAGGTGCCAAATACCTTGCTGACAAGAATGGAATCACTCCACTGGATCTCTGTGTACAGGTGAGTATTTCAGCACAATTTAAGACTTTTTAAATTTGTTTATTTTCTTTTCAGGTGTTGTTACTTTACCACTTTTGTGTCTTTCAGGGTGGATATGGGGAGACTTGTGAGATTCTCATTCAGCATCACAGCAGACTGTTCCAGACTCTCGTCCAAATGACACAGAATGATGATATTAAAGAAAACATGGTAATCAGAGGTCATTGACAGGTTATGATATGTATTCATTCCATTTAATTTATTTTGTTTGTTTTTGTTGTCTTTTGTGTATGTGTAGCTCAGGCAGGTTCTGGAGCATGTCTCTCAGCAAAGTGACAGTAACTACCAGAAGATCTTATCTAGTCTTGCTGAAGTGGCTACCACTAATGGGCACAAGCTTCTCAGGTATATTTAATTACATGTAATATTTGATTGATAATTTTTCAGTTCAGTTTTTAAATGCCGTATATATTATACATAACTTCAGAGTATATTTGTACTATATCTCATGTCTCAAGTACAGATTGGGTTAGGTGGATGCTATAGCTCAGCATTACACAAATTCTATTTTTTTAATGTTTTCTCATAAAACAGAAATGTTGGAGTCATAATGGAGGCTATCCGAGTACTGCAAAATGGTGCTATTTTTATCCACTGCATAGCGTGAGTTGCATTTGGAGCTTTTTGCAGACGCAAAGACAAGATTGGGAAGAATGTCAACATGTTGAACCTTAAAAGAAAGGCTGTATTCCCCTCATTTTAACAAGGAGTAGATCAGCAGGCTACATGAGGGGTGATCCTGTGTACTTTGCTTGGTACAAGAATAAAGGGGACAGGCGAGTAGTACTGGAGTGACTGGAAAAAGCACAGATCTGCAAAGCCCCGGATGAGTGTCAGTGCGCCACCTTACATGTCATTTTCTGTTACTTGGGTAGCCTCTATTGTATCCAGTTTTGGTTGTCACATTGATTTGTTTTTTGTTGTTGATTACTGGTAAAATTGATTTTCTTTCTCTCTTGTTAGCTTATCCAGTAGTTATGAAGCTCAGATGAAGAGTCTCTTGAGAATTGTGCGTATTTTCTGCCATGTGTTCCACTTGGGGCCCTCTTCACCTAGTAATGGCAATGACATGGGCTACAATGGTAACAAGGCACCTCGCAACCAGGTTTTTAAGGTTAGTAAGCGGTTACAATACACTGTTATCATACTGTGGCATCTGGCTCTGAACTGATCCTCAAAGAACACATTTTCAAACCAAAGATGAACAGATGCTCACTCCACAAATCTGCAAGTGTTGAGTTAGTCTAGTAATAAAGAATTTTTAAAAAAGTGATCTGATCTTGTTTTTTAATTTAAAAAAAATCAATCATATAATCTGTTTGCCTGTATGACAAATGTATTTCTTTGTTCAACAGTAACATTTCAAAAAAGAAAAACAAACAACAAAAAAACCCTAATTTGTAGCAATCTGTAGCTTTCTCAGCAGTTTTCAACTTTATATTTAAGCAAAGTCCTATTTTTATTGTTTTGCCTGTATTTCGTGCGGTGTGTGTAGTGTGCTGTGCCGTATATTGATGAATTTGTGAGGTTTGTGTTTTGATCTGTATGTAACCCACATATCCACCAGAAATAAAGCTCCATCAGTCAGACATAAAGCAGTGATTTTGATCTCCAACACTTACTCAACATCAACCAGTGACAGGATCTGGATCACAGTTGGTGCAGGTGTGCTAGGCCAGTGTATGCTTCTCCCCCAGTGTTCTGGATTACCCCCCAGTCCCAGCAGGACCCATGCAACCAAGCTTGAACCCCCTGACAGCAATAAAGCCTGTCAAGGCGATGAATGGAAAAGGGTGTTTGAATGACAAGTACATGACAGTGTCAGCCACAAAGCTGCTGTGAAGTTATCAGAAGAGGTGCTGTATAGTTGCACTGGTCCATTTTGGTATGTTAGCCATCTCATTGCTCCAAATCCACATTCTGTTTCAACCCCTGTGCGACTTTGGAACAGCATCCATAAAGTATAGAGGCCTGAGCTTGAATGACCTGCTGATTAAAGGTCCAGACGTGATAAAACCTGTTCACGCTGTCCTGCTGAGGTTTCGAGAGGGAGTCTTTTTTGTTCTCTGGAGGATAAAGAAGTGCACTTGCATAGATTCCTCTGGTGAGACTGTGAAAATGATGACCTAGAGGACAGGTGCATGACATCTTGACATCCAACAATAACCTGGATCATCTCAAGGTTGTTAAAACAGATCCTGAAAGCTGGGGGGTTTCATGTAAAGCCTTGGCTCCTCTCTGACCAAAGTGGGAGGAAGTCAAAAAGCAGTGATGAAATAGAGCCTAAGGCCGTAATATTGCCAAAACAACTCAGTAACGAGAACAGCAATGCCCTTTGTCCAGGTTATAGCATGCAAGATGACAAATTTTACATCATGGCCACATTAAATTTCTCAAAAAGGAGGGGGAAGATGAGACTTGGCCAACATCTGTCAGAGGAGTAGGTCAGAGTGCAGACACCAAACCCACTGACCAGAAGAGAGCTGCTCAACCAGGTGTCTGGGCTTCATGACACAGTTGAGCTTTTCGAGGACAATGTCCAACTGAGCAGAAGAAGCTTTGGCAGATCCCTGGCACCCCTGGAGGTGGAATCACATTTTCACTGAGCCCTGTGGAATCACATTTTCAGATATCAGGGACCATGCATATGCCATGCCATTCTTGAGGTGGAACTTGGGCCATCTCTTGTCCATAATGCTTGTGGAATCTAAAGCCAAATTGACTCCTCTTGATCACAGGGGTGCTGTACCTCCTACAGCTCAGCTAGAAACCAATTTAAGCAATGGTACCATTTCATTGATAGCCAAATGGTTTTGGGAGCAATACAGTGTGATAGAGCTTGGATGCTATCAAACCTTCTTCAGAAATAGTATTGGAGAGATCCAAACCTTCACGAGCATCGAAGATTGGTTGTGGATTCTGGGGCATGTAAACATTGCTGACATAATCACAGGAGGAGCTGGGCCTAGGAACTTGGATGAAGATTCCACGTGACAGATGGGCCCAAAGTTCCTGAACTTACCAGCAGAGGAAGTTGTTTTTGCACTTGCCAGAGCTCCTAAAGATCAAGTGTTTGGTTCAAACAATGACTTCATTACAAGTTCACCACAGAGACCACCTGCAGTGATGGTAGTCATGGATTTGTTTGACATGGGGTGGTTCAGCCACCTGGCACAACTGGTCAAGACAGTGGCATGGTTCTGGAGAGCAGCAAAAAGGTTTCTCTGAATATGGGCTGTGGATAGTTTAAAGTGGGAGGCAGTCTCTCCTTCAGATGTTCTGTGAAGAAGCAAGAAAAACCTTTCAGGGACCTCTGGAGGGTTTGAAATTCCGAGTACCACAACAAATCGTCTTGCAGTCTACAGAGACGAGGAGTCTGGGTTACTGTTGTGTGGTGGCAGAGTCCAAGTCTTCACGATCGCAATAATTAACGCAAAATCAAGCAAAGTCAGCAAAATTTGCAGAGGGTCGCAATTTTTCTAATTTACTACAATATCTCTGCAATTTCTGGTCACGCAGAGCAAGAATGGCACAAATGCAGTACATACACAGAGAGAACGGCAAGTCCATCAGTTCTGGAAGTGAAACTACAAATCCTAGCTCTGTCAGTTATCAGACACTTTGTTGACTGTGATGCTATCACCACATCTGGGAAGAGTGATGTGATTATGATGTTGGCTGGGAACTTAAGCTATCTTCCAAGGTCGACTTGGAGCTGCCAGTCACGAGCAGTGGTCAGAAGCCCCCCTGATGGACTGGGCTGTTCTGTTCTGTCCTGCTATGATGAAAGCGATCAGCTGTTTGGTGGTGGCCTGGGATTTGCTATTCTGAATCACTTTCCAGGTGGTGTCTGCCAAAGACCTTTGAACTTGGTTATGGGGCATGATCACCAATTATAATGGATAGATGGATAGCTAACCCCCTACGAGAAACATAACAGGAAGGTCATGTACGTCGCCCGCATTGGCGGGCGACGTACATGACGTACATCTCTAGGCAAGCGCCTAGAGATGTACGTGACGTCATCTCTAGGCAAGCGCCTAGAGATGACTTGTCGTAAATAGGCGCTATATAAATAAATTGAATTGAATTGAATTGGCGTTACTGGGGCCCCACCCTGCAGCCAGGCCTGGGGTTGGGGCTCGCAGGCGAGCGCCTGGTGGCCACGGGACCCAGCCGGCTCAGCCCAAATGAGCAACGTGGGCGCCTCTGCAAGTAGGCTCACCACCTGCGGGAAGGGCCATAGGTGGGCTGGTGGTACAGTGTAATTTGGGTGGCAGTTGTGGGCAGGGACCTTGACAACCCCAGGACAACAACTCTGGCTGTGGGGGCATAGAATGTCACCTCGTTTGGGGGGGGGGGGGGGCTGAGCTTGTGCTGGAGGTGGAGTGGTACCGACTTGAAATAGTCGAGCTTGCCTCCACATAAAGTCTGGGCTCTGGAACCCAATTCCTAGAGAGAGACTGGACCCTCTACTACTCTGGAGTTAAACTTGCTGGTTCTTTTATCTCGGACAATATTTTTTAGGGTGTTATTTACCTGACATGTTTCGGTGGAAATCTTCCGCCTTCATCAGTGTAACATGATGTTGTGTGACTGTCTTTATCAGCTGGTGAAAGGTGTCCCTCTACTGTCCATTCGCCCCCTCTAGGATGTTGCTCAGGTGGGGGAGAGCATGAAGGCTCCCTCATCCCTGATGATGGTCCTCGGGCCCCACTTCCTGATCTCTATAGCCTCCCTGATCCAGCAATGGTGTTTGTTTGCTTCAGTGCAGATGACCCAGGCCTTTTCCCAGTCCATGACATGCAGTGATCAGTGATGGCTGATTTGTGGTGTTCCTGTTTGCCTTTTCTTTGATTGCTCTTGTTAGTCTTGTTGCAGTCTCCTTCTCACTCCTTTTTGTGTTCTTTCTTTCTCGTAATAAAACTCCTCCCCGTCTCCCCGATGTATGTTTCATTGCATGATTGGCGTGGTATTTCGTACATGGTGTTGTGTCTGTGTTCTGGGTGTATTTTGTCCTTATGATCAACCAGTGTGTTGTGTGTGTGGTTTGACGGGTGTGTTGATGTTGTATTTCTTCATTGCTCTTTAGAGGCGTTCTGTGACTCCTCTTATGTATGGCAGCGTTACCACTCCTCTGTGTTCCTGTTTATTTGTTTGTTTTCTCTTTCCCTTCTGTGCTGCGTTGTTTTTGTTTTGGACCTGTCCTGCTCCTTTGGTTATTGCTCACTGTGGATACTGGAATCTTTTTTAGTGCGTGTTGTATGTGTTCTGTCCTCCGGGCCCATGATTATTGTTGTCTGTTCACATAGTGTTCTGACGACTGACAATTTGTGGACCGTAGGATATTCAGATGTCCAGAGTAGGTATTGGTTGGTGTGTGTGGGTTTCCTGTGTACTTTTATTTTAATGTCTCCATTGTCCGTGTGCTGTATGTTCAAGTCCAGAAAGGCTGTAGATGAAAATCTTGGTTGGTAATTCGTAAACAGATAACACGACCACAAAGTCGATCATTGACCTCTGGCCTATGGTGTCCTGGTGCCACCTGCACTGATGGACACCCCTATTTTTGAACATGGTGTTCATTATGGACAAACTGTGACTAGCACAGAAGTCCAGTAACAAAGTACCACTCGGGTTCAGATTGGGGGAGCCATTCCTCCTAACCACGCCCCTCCAAGCCACACTGTCGTTGCTTACGTGGGTGTTGTCCCCCAACAGAACTATGAAGTCCCCGGTTGGAGCACTTTCCAGTACTCCTTCCAGGTACTCTAAGAAGCCCGGGTACTCTGTACTGTTGTTCGGCCCGTAAGCTAAGAAAACAGTGAGAGATCTATCCCAAAGGCGGAGGGACGCAACCCTGTCGTTTTGCAGGGAGAACTCCAACACATGACAGCTGAGCTGGGGAGCTATAAACAAGCACACCAGCACGCCGCCTCTCACTGCGGGCAACTCCAGAGTAGTAGAAAGTCCAGCCTCTCTCAAGGAGTTGGGTTCCAGAGTCCAGACTGTGCAAGGAGGTGAGCCAGACTATTTCAAGTCTTTGTAGATTACTTTTGTTTATTCACTATATAGGAAGACTATTTCAAGTCGGTACCGCTCCACCTCCCGCATAAGCTCAGATTCCTTCCCACCCAGAGAGGTGACATTCCATGTCCCCATAGCCAGAGTTGTTGTCCTGGGATTGGGTTGTCGGGGCCCCCGCCCACAACTGCCACCCAAATCACACTGCACCGGCTCTTATGGCAGGTGGTGAGCTCAGTGGAAGGGGTGCCCATGTCGCTCGTTTGGGTTGAGCCCGGCCGGGTCCCGTGGGCAAAGACCCAGCCACCAGGGTTGGGCCCTGGTAACACCAATCCGGACGATCTATATGACTTCGCTCCCTCTGTCCTAATTCTCCTCATCTACTTCTTACCCAGCTGGCCTTCAGCAGGAGGGTCCCCTTAAGAGCCGGGTTCTGCTCAAGGTTTCCTCCCATGAGGGAGTTTTTTCTTGCCACTGATGGTGTTGCCATGTGCAACACCATGGGTCAAGCTCTGGGGTCAAGCTCTGGGTTTCTTAAGTGCCTAGAGATGACTTGTCGTAAATAGGCGCTATATAAATAAATTGAATGGAATTCACTGTTACTTCTGTCATAAGGGGTTTCTGAACCGCTCTTAGTCTGATCCATCACCTAGGACCTGTTTGCCTTGGGAGACCCTACCAGGAGCATTAAGCCCCAGACAACATAGCTCCTAGGATCATTCGGGTACTCAAACCCCTCCACCATGATAAGGTAGCGGTTCAAGGAGGAGCCCCTTATATCATGAAGTGGTTTTATTCTTTAATGAACCGCAGACACCAGGTTGGTGTGAATAGAACTTTGCCTGAATCAAAGACTGAACACAGGAGCCCCACAGGGCTGTATTAGCTCTCCAGTATTGTTTACTTTATTTACAGACCAGTGCAGGAGTTTTTATCCAGACACAACACTGCAGTTTTATCCTTATTGAAAAAGGGCTGCAACCCAACTACTTCTTGGAAATCCAAAGGTTTGTGAACTGGTGTGACAACAACCATCTTGTCTTGAATACTAACAGTACAGATGGTCTTCTACCCTCGGGAAGCGGGTGACCAGAAGCCTGTGATACACAAACCCAAGTAATCACTCAGGTCCACTCCTATAAATATCTCTGAGTTTTCATTGATAACTCACACATGTTGATAATCTCTATCGCAGATTACAACATTTGCATTTTTTACGTCATCTGAGTGTTCACACAAAATTGATGTTAATATTTCATCAGGCAATTTTTGAGAGCCTGATCAGATATGGCATTACAGTCTGGTTTGGTAACCTTTATGTGCAGTTGAAGAATAAACTGTTGTATTTAATTCACACTGCTTGGAAGATTGTTGGTGTTAAAGAGCACCGATCCCTGCAGAGCATTTATGAACAGGCTTTGCTGTGTCAGGTTGTTAGGATTTCAAACAATGTATTTCATGTTCTGTATGCAGAGTTCAAGCTGCTTTCCTCCGGTAGGCTGTTCAGATTACCTCGCTGCAGGTTAAATACATTTGAAAATTCATTCATCCCTGCAGCTATCAAGATTTTAAACAAGAGCAGATAATGACCAGTTAAAGTTGGTGCTGGGTATTCTCTATATCTATAGGAGCTGCTACTGAATAGTATTTTATTATTATATATTATTTGGCTTATTTTTGTTTTATCTGTATTGCTTGATGTGTATGCTGTTGTTCTTTTTATTCATGTCATGATGTTCCTATGTTCTTGACTTTGTTTTATTTCTTTATTCTATTAATTTAATGTCACCTGGTGGGACAATAAAATGTATCTTTATCTTTGCCTTTATAGACTCTATAAATAAAACATTCAGTACACAGTCAAATTCAGCCTGTAGAGAAGATAACAGCAGTATGACATAGGTGCTATCTCCAAGCGATGCAGCCTACTGCAGCAGAAATGTAAACAGATTCAATGAGCGCTGTTGAATTTCGAGGTTAGTCACTCTCTGGGGCTGGATTCTTCTTGAGTTTCTTGCTGACGAACTCCAAGACCTGGTCTGGGTCTTCAAATCTATAGGTCTGGCCACTGGACATGGTGATGTGCAGAGTAGTTGAGTACTGGAGGCTGAATATAACATAAGCACAGGTATGGATGACCTCTTCACTTGGTTGGAAGCCACCCTTCACTGGGCCACAGTTGGCGAAAAGTCCTCGAAAATGTGCACCTTCTTCCCGTTGTGTAGAAGAGGGGCACTCTGTCCAGCGTGATGTAGAATAGTATTCCTTACTTGAAATTGTGTCACGCTGATGACCATCAGATGTGGTGGTTTTCCGTCCTTTGATTTTGTATGTATTCTGCAGTGGGCCCTGTCAAGTCCAGGTTTCTCTTCGATTCCTAACAAGTCCATTAAAAATTTGGCCATAGACTGGTAGGTCGGGAACCCTTGGACCCCTCAGCAGACCCGCTAGTCAAATGTGTCATCTAGAGCATCCCTCTAACTCTGCACATTTCTTGCCCAAAGATTCCACGGAGTCTAGAGCTTGGCTATAGTATCTTGCTTGTTAGACAGTTAGTTACTTTGCTCATTAGCTGCTTGCTCCAAGCCAGTAATAGTTCCCTTTGCTGAGATTTTTATTTTTTTTTGCAGTGGTTTGAGAGCAGTTACCACCTCCTTCTTAACCAGCTCTGATATTATTGACTCAAATTTTGCGACAGCTTCAATTTATTAGTCATCCATCATTACCTTAATGCTGTGGAGCATCTCTTCATTAGCCGCCGGCTTCTCAGGTGATTTGGACCCCAAGGGCTGTTGTTGCATTTCAGAGTAAGTGTAGTTTTGAATCTTAAGATGCAGGAATCTTAAAAACCTTGCAAACATCTTGCAGTTGCACACAGTAGTCAGGCTTAAAATGATAATAAAAGTATAATATAATCACATTAACAAGGAGCAACGAAAAACCAAGTCCCACATCATTCACATCTTGGCCACGCCGGGTTGGTCCTTTTTCTGTTTCCCCTGGGATCTGGGGGGGCTAATTGCCTTGGCTGGGTTTGCTGCTGACGGGGGTCTGGCTTGGCTGCATGGATCCTGTCAGGCCTGTGGGGCAATCCAATGCACTGATGGAGGTGTATGACACTGGCTCAACACAACAGCTCCAGCTGTGATCGAGCCTGTCAGTGGTTGATGCTGAGTAAGTCCCAGGAGGTCAGCATCACTGCTTTATGTCTGACTTAGTGGTGGGTGATATGGAAAAAATCATATATCACGATACAGACTTTTTTATATCACGATAAATATATATATCATGATATACCGCAATAAAGTACGTTTTCAGTTATTCTCTAAAAAAAAAGATTGGACAAAATAATATAATTGGTTACTTTTTTTCAACTTTTTTTTGAAGTGACATTTAACCAAACTGTCACAAATGAGAAACATGCATTTTAGTGCAGCAATATAAATATATCAAAAGACAACAGATGAGGCAGGGGTAGAGCTACAGTAGCCTTCACTTTTTTTTTGTTTTTTCAAACTTATACAGGTATTTAAATTGAATTGTCAAAATAAACTCAGTGTTTAACATTGAGTGCACAACTGTTTCAAGTTTCTGAAACGAAAAAGCACACATTTTTGTACAAAGGTTTAGTTATAAAAAATAAATTTTTGGATTAGTTGGATTTACAGTGTATACATTATATTTACTGATGGAAGCATTTATACAGGTGAAAACATATATAATCTTAGTAAGAGCAGTACTAAGTTAGAGCAGTACATATCCAGGTGAGTGAGCAAAATAAATATCGACAGAGTACTATGAACATATTATACAGATATGTGCGATAAATGTCAGTCAAGTATAAACAGAAAAAAATAACATATTTTACAATAAAGGAAATAGGTGGATGATATTAGGTATTATCATTTTAAGCCTGAATATAGGTAAAGTGAACATTAAACAGTCCATAAATAATAGCAGTAGCTACCTGATCTTCTTAAACCAGTGCATACTGGTGCATAGTAGCGTGCAAACAGGTTGTTGAAGCGTGCATGTGCAGAGCTGTCCAGCTGTAGTCCAGTCTTTAGTTAGTGAGGGAGGAAGGAGTTGAGGGTGTGAGTGAATTGGTGTTCCCCTCTCTGGGGAAAATGCTGTTCCTCAGTCTGCTGGTCCTTGTTCTGAAGGTTCTGAAGCACAGTCCATGTGCAGGGTGGGAGGAGTCTGTTAGGATGCTGCAAGCTCCACGTAGACAGCACTTCCTCTGGACGCCCTCAATGGAAGGGAGAAGTTCCTGTGATACTTTGGACAGTTTATTACCCGCTGTAGCTTTTGCGCTCTGCAACAAAGCAGCTCTCATACCAGACTGGGACACAGTTGGTTAGGATGCTCTTGATCACACAGTGGTAGAAATTCACCAGGATAGCTGAAGACAGGTGGTTCTTCTTCAGTGTCCTTAGGAAGAAGCGGTGCTGTTGAGCTTTATTTTGCCAGTTGGAGGTGTTGGTCGTGTTACTTATAGTTGTCATCCTTGTTCAAAGTCGGGCTGTCGGATGGTGGCCCACACCCTGCATGGTCAGCCCTGGTTGTCCCCAGGTCCACCCTGGCTCTGGTTCCCTCTCTCCGATGGGGGCAGCACGTGGCTTGGTAGTCAGCACTGTTGACTCACAGCAAGAAGGTTCCTGGTTCAAGTCTCCACAGGTGTCTTTCTGAGTGGAGTTTGCATGTTCTCCCTGTGCTTGCGTGGGTTCTGTGTGGTTACTCCAGCTTCCTCCCACAGTCCCAAGACGTGCACTTCCGGTTAATTGGTGTTTCTAAATTTCCCTTAGGTATGCGTGTGAATGCGGCCTTGCAATGGCCTGGCGACCTGTCCAACCTTGCCCAAAGACAGCTCCAGTAGGTTCCTGTGACCCTGCATAGAAATAAGTGGGTATAGATAATGGATGGATGTATTTTGGCAAAGCAGTTTTTCCTTGAAATGTTGCTTAAAACTCCAGAGGATGGATATACACTGTCAACATTCAAAGAAAAAAAACAAAACAATACTTTGATGTTTGTATATTTTTTTATCACAAAATTCCTCCAGCATTTGAATTATTCTGTCGAAAATGCATCAACTGTGACACCAATATATCAAATCAAACGGAACCACAACTGTTTTGAATTGTTACACCCCTAATATATATTGCACATAATAAACATACATATATCTATGTATGTCTATGTGTGTGTATATATATATATATATATATATATATATATATGTATATGTATGTATGTGTGTGTGTGTGTGTGTGTGTGTGTGTGTGTGTGTGTGTGTGTGTGTGTGTGTGTATCTATAGATGTGTGTATTCTTAGATCATTTAAACAAGTTAAACAAACCCTTTCCAAGTCATTCCATAACTCCTTTTGTATAATATCTCCATGGATAACTCCTTCATGTAACTTTTACATGGCTTTTGTCTCCTGGCTCTTGTCTCATCTCTCTCTTTCTGCAGCCCTTGGAACTACTCTGGCATTCACTGGAAGAGTGGCTGGTGCTTATATCCACAGAGTTGGAAAGGAGCAGGAAAAACCCATCTTCCTCCTCAACTAGCAGTGAGATCGCCTCTCTGTTTCTCAAACAGCGTGAGTCAGACCACTCTGGCTCTACACCAAAGCTTTCGTCCTTGCTGGACCAGCAGATTGTCATGGAAGCGGAAGCATATGCTGATGGGGAGGACGTAATCTCCATGACAGCCAATCGGCTAAGTGCTGTCATACAGGCCTTCTACATGTGCTGTTCCTGTCAGATGCCACAAGGGTCAGTTCTAGTGTTAATTGTCACATCCATATTTAATGTATAAAATAACTAAGACTGTACATCTTATATTGTGTTTAGAGCCCAAATTAACCATATACTATTCAGTGCCAAATGCACATTTATATTTTTTATGCGCTCTATCACGCTATACTGTTAATGGCACCAGCAGTACTACTACCATCATTATTACTCGGGCCTAAACATTTAGATGCTACATTTTTGTCTTGCTGCAGTCACCACTTCCTGCTTATACTACTTGCACTAACACTAGCCTTGTGTTCACACGATGAGCGACTAAAGCTGTAAAATCGCCAGAAGTCATTTACTTTCAATGGGCAGGAGTGACAAAAGCGACTAAAGCTACAAAAATTGAGTCACTAGAGCGACAAAAAAAAGTTTAACTTTATGCAAATTAGTTATGATATGTTTCAGCTGTAAAACACTGACGGCCACTTGGAATGTAGATTATCTTTGCTTGCGGCGATCACAGAAAATTTACTCTGAAACTCTGATTCTGTATTGGAGTTCCGTGTCAAAATGATGACAGGTTGGCGTGAACTCCTGTACCACTAATTGGCAAGGCCAGTGATGAAAGATGCCCTTCCCTTTTATCTCTCCTCTTGTCAATTAGTTTGACAGTATGAGACTGTCAAAAAACAGTGACGATGATTTACTTAACTAGGCTACAACTTGTCGTAATTTTGTTTTTGGGTGTAATTTAATTGATTATGTCTAGATCATCGTATTTCAGTAGGAGAGGGTTTTCTGGTGAATCACACATTAGGCTACAAATTGATGTCAAAGCACCAGGTAGCCATCGAGAAAAAGCGGCTCTGCTACAAGCTCGGTTGACTGTAAAAGCATACGGCCCCTTTAAAAGAATAGGTAAAATTGAAAGTCGTCGTCATGAGTGACAAAAGGGAACAGTTTTATGAGAGACAAAAGCGATTTTACAGCTTTACAGGTGTGAACGCACAGTAAGGCTATTACCACAGCTGCTTGTATTTTATACTCCTGTCATTATTGGCAACCACTAGTGCATTGACAGAAGCTACCAACAGTCAAACATAATCAACTGGCCCTCATGATGGTGTTCTGCTTATTTAAGTCCTGCAGCTGTACATACAGTGTATGTACAGTACTTTTGTAAAATGCCTTTTTTTATGTACACTCGTATGAGACTTATGAGACATTTCAGCTTTTATGTTCAGGTATCTGTATCAGATATACAATTTAGAAGAAAGCACGTTTTTTAAGTCACTAATTTTTCAGCTGAATGAAGCTGAATATCTACAGCCAGTTTTATATTGCGATTTTGCCTGTGCACACTGCATTTCATCTGGTTGTATCTCTAATTATAAAGCTATCTATGGGGAAAAAAACAAGCAATTGTGAAGCTGAGAGATGATGAAAAATCAATCAGGGGCATATCAAAGACATTGGCTGCATTCAATAAGACCATTTGAAATGTCCTGAAGAAGAAATAAACCAAAAATGTACTGCAGCTAAAATTGAGAAAAGGAATTTGAATTTAATATTTTTAGATCTAGCAAATGCATTTTGGTCTGTGCCTCATAGCCTTATTTGGAGTGGATTTGATTATTTTAAAGTGAATGGTAGTTGTTAATTTGATGAAAGCATATTTCCAGGGCATCAGGTTCTCCCACCAGTAAGGGCTCACATGGAAGACCTGACACTGACAATTCCTGGATAAAGAGGTTACTTGATAGGGCTAATATGAGCTTCAAGTGGGCTAGTTTGAAGATTAAGCCCAGTAAGTCTAGAAGTTTATCTATATGTAGGGGGAAAATAAGTGATAAGAAGTTTGCTATTTATGAGGAGGAAATTCCAACAGTTAGAGAAAAGCCATTAAAGAATTTAGGCAGGTGGTACAATGTAGATCTGAGTGATAAAGAGCAGGTAGAGCAGGTTAGGAAGGATGTTGCTGAAGGTCTGGGTAGAATAGATAAGTCAGAGCTTCCAGGAAAGATGAAATTATGGTAAAAAAAATTCCACATGAAGCAGCCAGATGTAGTCAGTGGATCTAGATTAGAAGGAATAATGTTAGATGGGGACCAAAAGTATAGTTTTAGTGAACCTTATCTGTTAATGAAGAAGATGGAATGAAGGTAGCTAATTTTAATAAAAAAAATAAAAAAAACTCATGAGAAAATCACAACCAGGTACACACCTATATACATCAGAACCACCAGATGACCTGGGTGAAATTGATGACTATCAGAAACAGAGGACAACCAATCCCAGTTCAGATCCCCTGTAAAAAGAATCTAATTGAAGTCTAAGGTCTATTATTATAAGTCTAAAATTATTCAGTGATGATAAAGACTCACTACTAGCAGAGGGTGGTCTATAGCAGCCTAAAGTGGTGAGAAAGTGACCTTTTAGAAGCTCCAACTTTAGAGAAAGAAATTCAAATTGACTGCGGGGGGAAGAGATAATTGAACAGTTACATGAAATTTCTGTCTGACGTATATTGCTATGCCACCACCTTTCCTAGGACAGTCACAACGATAAATTAAACTATCCTTTAATAGCAATGTCTTTGTCTATGATGGATTTCTTTAGCCAAGTTTTAGATAGAACAAGAATGTTAGTATCAGTACATTTAATCAAGATTTTAACTAGGTCAGGTTTTGGCAATAGACTTCTAGCACTTAAGTTCATAACACCTAACCCTGATCTTGAGTTGAAATCAGTTGGAGTACTCAAAACATTTTATATCTGGCCCAGGGTTGAGTTCAATGTTTACAGACAGTGAAAGCAAAAGAAAAATAAAACATTACTTCCTCACCAGGAATGTAGGTGGTGTTTGAGTAGAACTATGCCTATTCCTTGTGCTACTAGAACTTGCAGGATAAGAATGAAGTGATAGCAACCAGTCATATGTACTGAATAATACAACAAAGTGACGCAAAATGTCATTATCAGTACAATGCATGGCTTGGGTGGACCAGAACTCGAAAAACACAGTTTCCCAGTCAGTGCTTTTTTTGGGAAACAAGTAATGAGTAAGAATAGTACAGTCGACTCTATATTTAGTGCTATGCCAACTGTTCCCAACCACTTCAAGTTTGCTGCTGGTAAGCAAAGAGAAAAGAGCCAGGGAGCAAGCATTCCTAGTTGCTGCAAAGCTGGTGGAGGCAGACTGCTGCAATGCTGATGAAGGCAGGTTGCTGCAAAGCTGGTGGGAGCTAGCTAGTGCAGGGCTGCTGGAAGGTAGCTGCTTCAGAGCTGGTGGAGGCTGGCTGCTGCAGGACTAGTTGAAGTTAGCTGCTGCAGAACTGGTGGAGGCTGGTCGCTGTGGTGCTGGTAGAGGCTGACCAAAATTGTCTTGAAACTCCTTTCACACAAAAGGAAATTGAGAAAGCTTTTACAAGCTAATAAATCGCCAGAAGAGGATGGATTCCCTCCTGAATTTTATAAGAAAATTCAGGATCTTCTTCTACCTCTCTTTATAGATGTCATTAACCTGGCCTCCAGGACTCAAACCCTCCCAGACTCATTTTCAACCGCCATAATTACTGTGATCTACAAAAAGAATAGAGAATAGTCCTATCTCCTTGTTAAATACTGACTATAAATTAATCTCCAAGGCTTTGGTTAACAGACTCAGCCAATATCTACCACGATTAACAAACTAGACCAGAGTAGATTTATTTTAAACCGCTCCTCAGCTAACAATCTATGCAGGCTCTTAAATATCATCAATTTAACAAAATCAGAAGTGGAACCCAGTATAACAGTGGCCCTAGATGCTGAAAAAGCCTTCGATAGATGAGAATGGCCCTGTTTATTTAGAGGATTAGCCAAAATTTGGCTTTGGCCCATCCTTTATTAATTGGGTTAAAACATTCTACCATAAACCCCAGGCCAAAGTTTGTTCCAATGAACAGATCTCATCCATGTTTTCCTTGGGTAGATCAAGTTGACAGGGATGTCCTTTATCTCCAGGACTCTTTGTTCTAGCAATTGAGCCCTTAGCTTAAGTGATTTGGCAAGATCTGGATATAAAGGGTTTTCCGGTAGGTCAGACAGTTCATAAAATTAATCTTTTAGCAGATGACATCATTTTATACTTATAGAACCCTTGCAATTCCCTTTCTCAGCTGCAAATTTTGGCAATACTTCAGGATATAAGGTAAATTTGGAAAAAAGTTAAATTATTCCACTAACGAACTTTGACCATTCTGAATTCCAACTAACTAATCCATTCAGGGGCAGCACGGTGGCTAGCAATGTTGCCTCACAGCAAGAAGGTTCGTGGTTCCAGCCTCCACAGGGGTCTTTCTGTGGGGAGTTTGCATGTTCTCCCTGTGCTTGTGTGGGTTCTCTCCGAATACTCTGGCTTCTTCCCACAGTCCAAAGACGTGCTTGGTAGGTTAATTGGCATTCCTAAATTGTCCCTAAGTGTGAGTGAGAGTGTGGATGGTTGTATGTCTTCATGTGGCCCTGCGATGGACTGGCGACCTGTCCAGGGTGGACCCCTGCCTTTCACCCTAAGTGAGCTGGGATAGGCTCCAGTAGATCCCCGTGACCCTGTACTGGAAATAGCGAGTATACATGATGAATGGATGGATGGATAATCCATTCAGATGAGTACCAGATGGTTTAAAGTACCTTGAAATATCTGTAATAATAACAGTAATCTTTAAAACCTGTATAAACTCAATTACACTCCATTGCTAAGCAATGGAGATGATTTACAAAGATGGATGAATCTACCTCTTACTCTGTTAGGCAGAATCAACTGCATTAAAATGAATGTCCAACCAAAACTACAGTACTTTTTCCAAACTTTGGCCATCCCCTTACCACAATCCTAAAAGCTCTTAATAGATATGTAAGACAGTTTATTTAGAAAGGTAAAGCACCCCGTAAAGCATGGAGAAATTAACATGGAACAAATTGCATTACACCCCCTAAAAGAAGAAGTGGATAGTGACTGCTTATACAAATATAACTATAGGAGCATAAACATCAAGACAGACAATCCTATATTGAAACAGCTGATCAAAATTTGGTATGAGGTGCATCAGTGTCAGGGCTTGAAAATGTATGTATGAATGTAGATTGACCAGTAAATCGAGGGCTTCGCCTTTCGGCTCAGCTCCACGAAAGACCAATTCAACGGCCGCATCACTCTGGCCGCTGCACCAATCCGCCTGTCGATCTCACGCTCCATCCTTCCCTCACTCATGAACAAGACCCCGAGATACTTAAACTCCTCCACCTGAGGCAGGAACTCTCCTCCTACCTGGAGGGGACAAAGAACCTTTTTCCGGTCAAGATCCACAGCCTCGGACTTAGAGGTGCTGATTCTCATCCCAGCCGCTTCACACTCCGCTGGAAACCGCCCCAGCGCACGCTGGAATTCCTGGCTTGAGGGAGTCAACAGGACAACATCATCTGCAAAAAGCAGAGATGTAATCCAGTTGTTCCCGAACCAGACCCCTTCGGACTCTGGCTGCACCTAGAAATTCTGGCCATAAAAGAAATGAACGGAACCGGTAACAAAGGGCAGCCCTGCCAAAGTCCAACATGCACTGGAAACATTTCTGACGTACTGTCAGCAATGTGGACCAAGCTCCTGCTACAGTCATACAGGGACCGCACGGCCCTTAGCAAAGGGCCTCCAACCCCATACTCCCAGAGCACCCCCCACAGAATGCCACGAGGGACACGGTGAAAAGCCTTTTCCAAGTCCACAAAACACATGTGGACTGGTTGGACAAACTCCCATGAACCCTTGAGCACCCTGTGGAGGGTATAGAACTGGTCCAGTGTTCCATGGCCGGGACGAAAACCTTCTGAATCCAAGGTTCGACTATCGGCCAAACTCTCCTCTCCAGCACCCTGGAATAGACTTTCCCAACCCCAACACTTAGCAGCTGAGCTGGGGAGCTATAAGAAAGCCAACACCAGCCCGCCGTCTCTCACCGCGGGCAGCTCCACAGTAGTAGAGGGTCCAGCCTCTCTCAAGGAGTTGGGTTCCAAAGCCCAGCCTGTGCGTGGAGGTGAGCCCTACTATTTCTAGTCAGTACCACTCCACCTCCCGCACAAGCTCAGGCTCCTTCCAACCAGTGAGATGACATTCCATGTCCCCATAGCCAGAATTGTTGTCCTGGGACTGGGCCGTCAGGGCCCCTGCCCATGACTGCCACCCAAATCAAACTGCACTGGCCCCTTATGGCCCTTTCTGCTGGTGGTGAGCCCACCCAAAGAGGCGCCCACGTCGCTCCCTTGGACTTAGTCCAGCTGGGTCCCGCAGGCAAAGACCCAGCCACCAGGTGCTTGCCTGCGAGCCCCAACCCAAGGCTGCAGGGTGGGGCCCCGGTAATGGCAATACAGGTGATGTACACCTCTTTTTGGTATGTTACTCTTAAGGGGTTTGTGAACCGCTCTTAGTCTGATGCGTCACCTAGGACCTGTTTGCCTTGGGAGACCCTGCCAGGGGCATTCAACCCCTCACAACATACCACCTTGGATCATTCGGATACTCAAACCCTTCCACCACGATAAGGTGGAGGTTCAAGGAGGAGCTTTGTAAAGGCAGAACATCTAAATTCTTCTCCAAAATGTATCGCCTCTTGTTGGGTGGGGCTCCTAAACCAGGTCCATACAGATCTAGATTAAAATGAGAAGTAGATCTCAGAATCACAACTGGAATGTTTCTCTGGCTTTCTCCTGCACACCACCTTGTTGTCTCTGACGTTAAATTTCAGTTGTTGGGTTTTTTTTGTTTTTTGTTTTTTTCTTTAACTATTTTATTTATGATTTATATAAATAGTCGGGGAGCCAAAGTCTCAAAAATGGGTTGAACCTGACATGGTCTGCCATACTTTTTATTTGTGTTTTTTCCGTTAATTTTGACCCTAAGAACCAATAATTGGAGGGCATGCTCTGCTGGAAATATTGCAAAAAAATTGTGACTCTTTGCTTTTTATCAGAAAAATGTGAAAAATGTTTTTGTTTTTCCCTCAAATCCTCAGTGGGTTGGGTAAATAAACTCATCTAGATACACAGAGCACATGTGCTGACAACATCCACTAACAAATTAACTCTTAAAATGCATTTCCATATGATTTTGGCTCAATTTAATGCTAATGCCGTGGCGTACCAGCTAGAGAACTGGTCTGGCAACCAGAGGGTCTCCAGCTCAATCCCCGGCTGGTACCAATGATGTTGGGCTCGTGGAGCACTGAACGTGGGTTTCCAGACCAAAGGTCGGTGTGTTTTTTTTCAGGGCCAATACAGATCATTAGTAATCATGGAAGCCGATAACCCAAAAATGATATTTGGAACCGATATTCATTTGCAGTTACAATGAAAATCTTGAATGAATATCTCCACAGAAAAAGTCAGACATCTTCAGAACAAACATCATCTGTCAATATGAGATTTTCTAACTGGGATCATGACTTGTGTTTGCCTAAAAGTTTTATTTCACTCTGGTCCTCGACAGCATCTAATTTGGTTTCCACACACACATACACACAGACAGACACACTTCTCCACAATCACAGAACTTTAATAACACCATGCCAGAGGACTGCAGTTGTGAATTAGCTGGCTTGGCTAACACTAGCACATTTATGTTTATTAATGAGCACCATCCTGCTTTATTAACAAATAAATATGCTCATCTTTGCCATTGTCCGTTAACTATCTTGAAATCGTGAGACTGATCTGAAATGATTGCAAGAGGTTTCTACTCTCTCACACTCATTAATACACACCCACACACACTAATTTTAAATGTCACTGACTATTTCAATATTGTCATGAATGATTGGTCTCGTAATGATACAGACAGAAGAGGAGCGGGCCTCGAGGCAAAGTTATATGGTAAATGCTAATCGCTAATTTGCGGTGCTTCATTTATTGCTTTCATATATGGGCCTTTCTGTCATGAGGTGTGGGGTTGGATGGAGGACCCAAATGCAGGAGAGCAGGCAGGAGCCAGGAGTGATCCAAAACAGTGATATTTAATTGACACAACAAAAAAACGCTGCCAGAGCAGGAAACTACAAAACAAACAAAACTCAAAACCAAGCAAGGCACAAAAACCACAAACTAACCATGG
>JBAMYA010000002.1:12105723-12125340 GCA_037176975.1 Arrhamphus sclerolepis
ACAACAACAGCTGCTGCTGAACAAACCACAACAACTTCAGCTCCCACCACAACTGCTGCTGAAACTACTGCTTCACCAACCACAACAAATGCTGTTACAACCACGACTCCTGCTGAACAAACCACAACAACTTCAGCTCCAACCACAACTACTACTCCCCCAAGTACAACTACGGCTGTTCCAACTACAACTAATGGTGCACAAACAACTACTACTGCGTTTCTAACTTCAACAACTTATGCTCCAACCATATCTGCCTCACCAACCACAACAAATGCTGTTACAACGACAGCTGCTGCTGCACAAACCACAACAACTTCAGCTCCAGCCACAACAACTGCTGCCCCAAGTACATCTACAGCTGTTCCAACTACAACTACTGGTGCAAAAACAACTACTACTGCCTTTCCAACTTCAACAACTTCAGCTCCAACCACAACTGCTTCACCAACCACTACAAATGTTGTTACAACCACGACTCCTTCTGAACAAACCACAACAACTTCAGCTCCAACCACAACAACTGCTGCCCCAAGTACATCTACAGCTGTTCCAACTACATCTACAACTACTGGTGCAAAAACAACTACTACTGCTGTTCCAACTTCAACAACTTCAGCTACAACCACAACAACTGCTGCCCCTTATTCACAGTCTGCAACCTCTTCACCAACTACTAAAGCTACCATACCAACAACAACAACAACAACTACTACTACTACTACTACTTCAACAACAGCTACAACTACATCAACACAATCAGCCACCACTTCAACAACCACCAGTGATGCTTGTTCCTTCAGGCTGAATATGTTCCATGTGCTGCTTGGTCTAATTATTTTTATCCTGTAGTTCACAATATTTATATCATCTACTTAAATTAATCACTGAAATGTTAATTTCTTTCCTGTCCTACTTTTAATTTATTTATTCATGTTTTGGTAACAATGTATCAATAAATGCAACAAAAGGAATATATGAAGTGATTTGAATGAATATGAATGAATAATTGTTTATTTTGGTTACAATACATTACATACCGATTGTCTTTTGTGTCTATAACTGACAAACATTATCATAATTTACACAGATCAGTTTCACACAGTAACACAAATTCTGTAACCGAAAGAGGAATAGGCTGAAGCCGGAGCTTGTTTTTGCCTATCCTGAACCTGTATCCTGTATTTAACACATTTTACACCATCATGTGGAAAGAATTCTATATTATATATTATTTTTTGGTTTTCTTGTAGATTATTTAAATCCATTTATTTATTAAAAATAATGAAAACTTGTCCTCGATTATTCTTTTGCATTTTCTTTCCATTACACTCTGTCTTTCTTATCTTTAGTTTTTCTTTATAAATATATTTTATTCAGATAAAGTTTTCTGGTCCTCCGTCTTAATTCATGAAAGCCAGTATTACAATTCCACAGATTAACTGACAATATTTATATAATCACTGAAAACTACATAGGAAGATATTAAACTTAGCAGTTTTTGTGATAAAATTGTATTCACAAAAATATATATCCAGTTTTGGATATATAAAAAAATAGTTCCTGAAAATTATGTTTTTCAAACTATTCTGATCATAATTCAATATGTCCTTGTAAATGATCTACTTCCAACTCAAAAATAGTTTCCTATGTTTGTTTTAAGAATTGCCCCATCAGACATTAAAGCGTGGTTTGGAGTTAATTCAGTCATTCAGAAGGCTTGCATATTCTTTTAATAAGTAATGTCTTCCGTCTTGCCACAGACCAGACTTGAGCAGAATACTTAAGAAGCTCACATATGAATGAGTGACCAGTAGCTGCCAGAAATCCCTGTAGTGCCTTCAGTTTTGCCTCTTATAGATTTTCTCTATCATCATTTGGAGGGTTGCCTTGACCTTTGCTATGTCTCTGGTTCCACATTTTTTTCCCTTGTTGGCCAGGTCCCACCACAAGAGGGCAGCATGCTGCTCTGTTCTAACAAATTCAGCCTGGAGCTTCCCTCATTTTGAGATGAACTATTCAGAGACTGCATGAAACCTGCTTTCTGAACTAACCCTCTCAGCTGATGGCTCAACTAGACAAGAGGAAAATACACACACATAAAAATGTGCTTAAATTTTCAGAACAAAATGTTTCATGAATACACTACAAATATGAACGGTGACATGGCAATCAGGGTCAGATTCAAAGAACTTTATCCTGTTATCCTGTTTATGCTTGTTCTAGCTCAAAATATCTACTTCACCTCAGAAAAATGACATCCTGTCTGTATGTACAGCAGGTGCTTCTCAGTTGCATTTCTTCTTTTGGCTAGGATTTCCTCTTGTTCAAATTCCGTCTAAAAGGAATGAAAATGGGTTTTGAGTTTTTTACAATGTAAAGTAATTAAGTAAACACTCAGTTCAGCATCAAATCCTAAAAGAATCTGCTGTCTCATATTATAGCTGGGGACTAAATTATGGACAATAACAAAGTAAGTATGCAAGTAACACCAAGTGGAGATGATACCATATCAACTGCCTGGAGGACAGGAGGATGAAGGATGGTTAACTTAAAGATGGCATTTTTTTGTAAAAGCAGTGTTTTTAGAATTCCCCACAAAGTAAATTAAAAGAGAAATAAAGGAAAAGATAGTCCATATAAATGCATGATTCACTCTCAATAACCTCTCAAGCTAAGAGTTTATAATGTTACATTTGGAATAAATGATATTATCAGTTTCAGTTAAAAGAGGAATTCTGGTGCAATACAATGGTTTCATTTCCCAAAGGAAAAATGCACTCTTGCAAAACAATAGTTGATCAAATGGAAACAAGCATCAATTTAAGTACAGCAGTACACTCAAAAAAATATATTGCATGATTTACTTAAGATAGTTATGTCAACAATTTCCACATAACTGAGTTGTGTTCAAACTAATTCAATATCATCATTACAGAGGCAGTAACTAACCTATGTGAAACCAACAAGACTGTATTAAGTAATTTCAAAAGCATCTGGTCAAGTTAACTTTAATTTTTCAGGCTCTGTTCAGGGAACTAAACAGACATTCATTACACTAACCCATCTCACTCATGTAATTGTAACTCAGCTGCATTAAGTAACATCAACTGAACAACACCTTGTAGTTCCAACTAAAGTTACTTGAATAAGCAGTGCTTAAATCATTTTCATAGTATCAAACTAGTGAATTTATGTTGGCCTTACTAAACCTAGTTATGTCAACAACTTCCACACAGTCTTGTTCAGTAAGTTCAAATCAGAATAAATTAGTTCTGTGAAAAATACTATTTATTGTCAATAGTATACTATCACAAATATTTAAAAACACATACTTTGAACTTGTCTGACATAAAGACATGGTAACATGGTTATTAAGAAAGACATGGTGAAATCTCGAGAAATCCAAATGAAACATTGTGTTTGCTGCCTGGCAACAACTGAGCTGATGATGTCACATAGTGTTGGCGGGTAACAAAAGTGACCTCTGTCAGTAAACAGCCAGGACAGAAACTCTCAGCTTCTTTGGAAAGTTGGGTAAGTCACACTGCTAATATCACAGACTCATGGGCTTAGATATTTATTTAGACCATTTCATTGTGTAGTTGTTACTACAATCTCATGTAAACTGCAGCTGTCTAGTTGTTGTATTTTGTTGGTAAATAATTTTGGGCATATAAATTTGACTTGCAGGCATCAACTATGTCTAGAGTACAGAAAAAGTGAAATCATTTCATTTGTTTGCCTCTGTGTTGGTCAGAATGCTCTGTTGATAATTCTTGCCTTGCAATGCATAAATACAGCTTGGCTTTGATCATACTCTAATCTGGATTTTCTCTATGAGTTGTTTTTTTTAAGAAGTTCTTTGAAAGAAATGGGTAATTTTTCTTAATTATTGGAAAGATAGACTTCCAAATGTAACCAGGGGAGTATTGAAGTCATTGAACTCAGGTTGATTGAACATGACAAATTAAATCACTAGCAAGCATATAACTTCATGTTTAAGGTAAGATTTTTTTTTCAATGGTGTTCTCTGAAAATCTGGTAAATTAATTAACACCATAGTCTCAGATGTTGATCTCTTTATTTTTTATGATTAGTGACAAACCTCAGTTGCATGTTCAGAGAAAGTTAAATTTACTAACATTAAAGTTCACTTTAGGATTAGTCTGGAACAGTTTCAGGGTAAAAAAAAACCAAAAACAAATTAAATACTGTTTCATCTTGGAAGGAAGAATGATTGTCTGAATAAGGTAATGCCCATCAGATAATTTATTTCAAGTGTCAAGTTTTAAATATAGATGAGTAATAGGGGTTAGAGTTATTTTTCTCAATGATTGTGATTGAAAGAGTGTCGTGCAGAGAACAACCTCTCTACTTTCTGTCTCCCCCAGAAGAAGGAACAGACCTCCAGTTTGTCTTTGTACATGCATGTATTATTTATGGATTTGTAGAACATCTGAATGTTATTTTTAATGGTGCAGAAAAATTAAATTTATTTCATTATTGTATCAGTTTAGATTTACTATTGCTTTATAGATTACTATACATGTGTACATATTTAGCACTTTTTAAACTATTATTACTTTTAATTTTACAATTATTTTATTCAGAAACATAAATATTTATTTCTTGGTTGCAGCAGTTTGTGCAGAGAGTGAGGAGAAAGTTTTTTTTTTCTTCTTTTTTTCAGATTTGATTTGGAATGTTAAGAGTTCTACTTGTAAGCAAATCAACTCCAAAAGGTTGAAATGAACTGGAATGTCACTGCTGATGCGAGGAGATCTCTTGCCCAAATAGCAGACGCATTTAAGTCTAATCTGGGCTACTTCTGATACTTATCAATCAGTGGACCAAACTTTAGTTATTACATTTGCTTTGTATTTTCAATTCTGTGCTCTTTATTCCCTTATTTTGTCCGTATTCTGTTTGTTGTTGAGTCTCTGCTCTCACAACTACAATGTTTCAATTGTATTTACATATATGTACAAATAAAATCAACACTCAGCAACCAAAATAAATTGTTTTAATATTGGTTTCATATCAACATGAGATACAACAAAGTATAAAATATAATAAGTGTGATGCAATATAAACATTATATATTAGATAAAAGAGACATGCTTTAAAGGGAGCGAGACTCACAGATTTACAGTATTGACGTCATACAATAATTGCCTTGCGGCTGGAACGTTGCAGTCAATTTTCTGGCCAAGAGACAGGTGACCAGATGAATGAAAAATGTCAGTGAAAAGCACAAGATGTTGCCTGGATGCTATGTGTTTGCGTCTGTGAAAACATTGTGTGTGTGACAAGTTTCTGTTTTCATTTCCTCTGAATAGCTGTGAGCATTCTCTTCACTGGCAGCTTCAGCACTGTTTCTACTTGCAGTGTCCCTCTTGTCAATGCCATACTCTTTCAGAGTCAGGTCTTTAGTGGGGGTATTTTGTTCATCCTGAATATCAGAATCAATTCCTCTGGTATCGGTGTGTTCAGTTAAGTCACTTGTGTGTTTAACAGGTATTTGACTTGGCATGCTGCGGTCAGAATCAAATTCTGAGTCTCCTGCATCTGCTGGATTCTGGTAAGTGTCTGTGGAGCAGCTGGAATCTGAGATGTTCTCTTTAGCTGTATCAAAGGACTCAGTTAAAATACTGTCACTGTATGACCGACTGGCAGTGGTGTCTGTCTCAGAGCCAAACATGTCCACATAATGAGCATCTGTGTCAGGAATACAGTGACTGTGGTCTCTTTGCTTGCTAACATGTTGAAGATTCTTGTCTGACTTATCTTCACACTTCTCATCTTCTGCTATGGAATCAAAAACAACATTTCCCGCAACCAAACTGTCCTCACACCCCATATCTGCAACCAAGCTGTATTCTTTCTTTAGGCCAGGCTCTCTGTTTGCAGTGTCCAAACTTTCATCTCCAGCAGCAGAGCTTTCCACACCAGCCAAAACTCTCTTTAAACTGTGGGCTCTGTCTCTGTAAACTTGGCACAATTCATCATCAGGCATGTGGTTGCCGTGGATCTCAGCCAACTTCATGTACACCACATACAGAGCCTCGGGGTTAGCTTGGTCCTCAAGAGCGGCTGCCAGAGCCAACTGGAAGTAGCCCAGTGCATCAAATGCATCCTGCAAAGAGAACACAGAACAGAGGTCAGAATATCAAAGTTGAACATATAATCTTCACATTTGGAAGCTGGTATTTGTCACCACTTGGTGTTAATAGAACTCCAGAAATAAGACAGATCCATGTTCAGAAAACAAACATTTATTGCAGTCACTGAAGTTAAATATGGGAACTCAGTGGATTGTTATTTTTCAATTTGAACCACCACACCTCACCTACTAGACCATTAACATTTCAGGTACAGTGATCATTTTAACTACATACTGTGTCTGCTTACCCAGACCATACTCTCACAGCGACACCAGTACCTTGAGTTTGTGCAGAGTAAGGTTCCCCAGTCTGCAGTAAACTTTAGTAAAGTAGCGTGCCTCCTTGGGGTGCTGCAGGATGGGAGAGCACAGTGACAGGGACTTCAAGTAGTAATTTTCTGCCATCTCGTACTGCTGCAGGTTGTAGTATATTGTAGCCAGCCGATGGTAGGCTGTTCTCTCATTCACACACACTCCTGCAGGTGGGAAAAAAAAGCATAACAAATTGGGAACACCATGGCTTCAGTATTATAATTAATATGTTCTGTAACAGGGATATTATGGATGAGGCTTATCTGAGGCTTTGTACCTGTTTTGTTGGCAATCTGTACAGCCAGTGTTGCATACTGCAGAGCCTCCTCCTGCTCTCCATGGTTCATCAGCAACTCTGTCAATTTACTTAACAAACGAAACTCTGAATGAATATCCTTGATGCTCCGTGCAAATGGCAAACTTCCATCCTGGGAACAAAACAGAAAAGTTCAAAAGGATGTAAACCTGCTATAAAAATGGCATAGAAAATACTGCCTCTTGATTTATTTGCCTTAAGAATTACAAAATTGGTTTTGCTTACCCTGTAGAAAGGCACTGAAGCCATTCTGTTTCTGTGGCCTTTAAAGTAGACGTCTCCTGCCTCCTCGTAGATGCTCATAGCAAAGTGAGGGTCATTCATCCTGAGGGCTGTTTTTACTGCTGCCTGTGGACAGATTTACACTGTTTCAAGACTGGTGGCTAACACAATGTTTTTACTTTCTGTTGTCATTATGCATTTTATTACCTTTAAAAGAATAAAACAGAATGAAAACTGAAGCTGAACCTCCTACAATTAATCTGTCCCTGCACTACCCTGCAGGTAAGTTAACCCATCCACTCACACCACAATGGCACATTTTTGGGCTTAATATCACACAATTTGACTACATTTAGGAATATTAGGATATACCATCCCTAAATCTAGTCAAATTGTTTTATATTAAGCAAAAAATTGTCTAGAATTCTGAAAATAAAGACATGTTTTTAAAATAAGGCTTTTTTTTAAACTTTGTTAGAAAACAGTTTTTGCAGTGCAGGACACATACAGATGTAGAAATTACTAACGGAGCTGAGCGGCACTTGAACTCCACTTGAGGTTTATTGCCAATCCAGTCGGTATTCCAGTCTGCCAGACTATATTCCCAGTTGAGGTCAGCAGTACTCCATGGAGAAGCAATGCTTCCCCTCCTAATGCATCTGACAGTTTGCCAGAACTTATTCAGCTGCTGAAGCAGCGTTCTTCTAAGCCTGCCAAGAATCTGTAGTACCTGGTCCAAGTGCCAAGTACACCTTTGAACACCCCTGTGCTTGAACATTATGTTTGAAATGGACAAAACATGACTAGCAAAGAAGTCAAACAACAAAACACACCTCAGGTTCAGATCAGTCAGCCAGCCATTCCTCCCATTCACATCCCTCAAAGTTTCATTGTCATCGCCCACATGAGTGTTAAAGTCTCCTAGCAGAACAATGGAGGTCTGTTGTGACAAAAATTCCAGCACGCCACCCAGAAACCCTAAAACTGTTGGGTATGCCAAACATTCATAAGGCACATAAGCAAAAACAGCAGTCAGGGCCCTTTTACTAGAACCACAGGTGCAGAGGAACCACCTTCTTCTCTACAGGGTGAAACGTAGTGGTACTAAAACAGGGAGCTTTCTGTCTCTTATCCAGGGGTACTCTAGAGTGAAATAAGGTTCAGCCCCCCTCAAGGAGGTTGATTCATATTAATATATGACATTATCTAGGTGGTGAATCTCAACCACCTGCAGAAACTCGTACCCCTTCTCCACCAGTGAAGTAACATTTCATGTTTCAATAGTCAATTTCAGCAGCTAGAGACTAGACCACCAAAGCCCTGCATCATACAGCTTCTGTGTCTGCATAATTCTTTACGCTGCTTCCTGCAGCATGTGGGCCCAAAATAGGGTGGTCACTTATAGTGTGTTTGTGCACTCAACTCCAAACCTTCCCCAGGGCCAGCTTTCTAGGGTAGACCAACTTTTGGCCCAGTATCCCTAACTCACTTGCAGTGTCTGGTTTCCTTAGTGAATTCATCGGATTTTCTTAATCACAGTTTTTCTAGTGCTCAACTCAGAACCAATTTGACCCAAAAGAGCTGAATAGAACAACATAGTTACTGCCATCACTGGAGCACTCAAACCTCTCTCATAAGATGGTGATTCATCAAGGGTTAGGATGCTGTGGAGTTTAGACACTCACTGAATGTCAGCTTAAGAAAACAACATAGGGTAGAACAAGGAAATGAAACTCCTTCATAAAGTCATTCCTCTTTCCTCCTCACCTGCAGGTACATGTCAGCCAGTTCGTCCTCCTGGATGAGGTAATATATACGTCCGACCTGCAGCCAGGTTTCTGACTCTTCCTCTCTCTTGCCCAGATCAATCGAAATCCTCAGGCTCTGTTTGGTGTAGTCAAGAGATTTACGAGATGATCTGTTCCACATAAAGCACAATTAGAAATAAAGCATAAAACAGGCCTTTTCAAGAAGATCTGATTGAGTGTAAAGAACGTAAAGGATTCACTTCTCTGTGTTGAGTGAGAGATAGAGGCTGCTCAGGATTTCCAGATACTCTCCCTCCAGTCTCTTGTCTTTCAGCTCTCTGGACACTGACACACAGTGCTCGTAGTAAACAATACTCTGACCATAAAGTAGCATGTCAGCATACAAGCGACTCAGAACCTTAGCCACCACCATCTGACCTGTGACAAACACAGAAGAAAAGCATTTTCGCTTTCAAATACCAAATGCATTATTTTGCATTAAAGGCAGCATCTGGAACTAACTAGGTTCAACTGGCAAAAACCAAACAAACAAACAAATAAGAAGCCAGAAAGTAATACAAAGAGGGTTAAGAAATCAAAAGTGGTGTGTCACGGATATTTGTAAATTACAAATCAAGATTTATTCCATAATGGGAAAGATCTGCTGCAAAAACACAAAGAAGAAATCAAATGACAAAGAGCTTTACTGCGGCAACTCACAATAGGCAGACTGCAAATCTGCCTGTTCATAATCAGATTGTGAAGAGAAAGTGAACAGAAGTGTCCCAAACCAGCTTTATATTTGTTCTGAGTGATCATATCTAAATATGGCAGAGCTTGCATTAGTGTTGGTCACTTTGTGATTGTATTTACTCCAGCACTTTTAATGGAAGGTCTGAGCAGGCTTTTGGGCCTGAATCACAAACTCAAGGGACTTGACTTGGAGTTATCCTCAAAACACACTCAGCTCTGATTGTGTGATTTGACCTTCATAAACAATCTTTAGTATTTATTTTGCCATGATCTCCTGTCTGTAGTATTTTCATTCCCTTCCTTGTCAGTAGACTTAACCTTGCACAGGTGAATGTTGTGACCACAGAAGAAACAGGAAAGGCCAACTACCTGTGTCTCTGATGCCTTTTGTGGTAAACTTTGGCTACAACTACTGCAGTGTCTGCAGCTGAATAATCAGAGATACTTTCCTGATTATCCCTGCTCATGCTGCTGATGATACCAAAGAAAAAGATCCTGCTGGCCATGTAACACCATAGGATAATTAGGTTAGGAGAGGGATATTTACTGGATTATTAGATATTGCAGTGATGATGACACTGTGCATGCTTAGAATTCTTAAGATAAGACAATGCGATGTCTGAAAATCATAGAGTTCAAATAAAAAATTCAAATTCAAAAGAATACTACTTATAACCACAAGAGACTTGAAACTTGACTTGAACTTGGAAAAATGCTTTTGCAATACCATCTCACTTTATTAGCTTCAACAATTTGATTTTTTTTGTTATTTAGTCATATAGGACTTCTATTTGGAAAAATTAAATGCCAGAATAATTCACTATATTTTATGTTATACTTTATATTTTGTAATGTTTGAGTAGTGGAGATTTATTGGTGCTTCTGGTGGCTGGAATGGCGTTGTTGACAGCTGTTTGGAGTGTAGGTGCAACACCAAGTTACATTTGCAACTGTTCACACTTACTGTGCAAGTTTCTGGCATGTAGTGCAATTAGTAGCCCCATTTCATAACATGCCCTGATGTTTTGACTCCTCCCCCTGTCTTTGTAGCTCCGCCCAAGCCAAAGGTAAGTCTGAACATGCTCCTCATCTGTCTCGTCTCTCCTGGGGCTCTCCCAAAGTTCCAGAAAAAGGCACAGAGATCTAGGAAAAATAAAGTATCATGATGTCATTTCTCCTCTTGAAAGCATGTCTCTTTTTGGAGACATGTTCTCTGGGTTGAATTTAACATTAAAAAAGATGAATGTCCGACCTGACTAAGAAGCACTCTGCAACCCAGGATGCTCCAGCATCCAGTGCTAGACAACCCAGATTTGCTAGTGCCAGGGCCTGATTCCTCTGGTTTCCACTTTCTCTGGAAATTACCAGGGCAGAATGAAAATGCCAGCCTGCCTCTCGAATGCGACCCTGATGCCTCAGACACAAAGCCAAGAGGTTATGGATCACACCCCGCTGAGTGGGACTGTCTGTTCCCTGCAGAGAGATGTACATAGAGGCACCCATTAATATAACTGCTTCTACAAAATGTTTTGCCCTCTGTTTGTAATGAACTACTGTACCTGTAGTGAAGTTAGCAATGGCAGGAGGACACTCTGAGCCTTCTCAGCTTGGCCTGTCAACACCAGCAGCCACCCTAGCAGCACAGAAGCCTCAAAGCCTTCCTCCTCATTGACGTGGCCACCTGTGTCTACAGCTTGTTGAGCGCAGCTCACTGCTTTATCAAGCGTCCCATACTGCTGATAAATTGAGGCCAAGCCCAGACATAGGTCCCTCTGAGTCTTTATGTCATCCCCCTGCTCAGCCACAGCGAGGGCCTGCTGCAGGTAAACCACAATCTGAGCAGGGAGAAGGGAGGTTCCTTCCCTCCAGCAAGGGTTCAGACGCACCGAGTTCCTAATAAACAATTCAATCCTCTGGAAGGCATCATGGAGTGAGTGATCTTGTCTGGAGTCCAGGCTCAAAGAGGCCAGGGCTAAGTATGGCATGTATTTACGATGATAGAGGCCACTCAAGAGCCAGTTAAGGTCCAGTGGTGCTATTGGTCCCCCTTTGGCAGCAGAGAGAGTCAGTGAAAGAAACTGGAGTCTCTCGACAAAGGGAAGGGCATCATCAAATTTTCTGAGAAGCAGGAAGAGACCAGAGATGAGGTAGCAGATGCGAGCTTCTAAGTGCTTGTCCCCCATGACCACTGCCCTCCGCAGGAGCAGCTTCAGCAGTTCAACTTCATCCGTGGACGTGAAGCTGTGGCAGGGAAGACAGAGGAGCAGAGCACTGGCCTTTTCCAGAGTCTGGGGTAGTTTATCTGACATCCGCTGCTTCAGGTACACAGCAGTGAGGTTCGTGAAAAGAGCCACGAGGAGTGGAGTATCGGAGAAACTATCAACATTAACGCTCAAAGCCTCCTCATAGTATACGCGTGCCTGAGAACAGGTGGAAACACATATTAAATTTCTTTATTATATATCACAGGATATATTTAGTGGAATAATCTGTGTTCACTGAAAACATTTGAACTTTGTTATCCACATGCTTCTGCAGTGTACCTGGGAGAACTTAAACTTCCTGGCACACAATCTGCCAAGCAGAAAGCATGCACGTCGATGGGCCCAGTGCATGCCCATTCTCTTGGAAAACTCCCTGACACTCTCAAGATGTCCTGACAGCTCGTCCTCAGTCTTTCCACTAAAAGTCACCCACAGAAAGGAATATTGCAGGTCGTACAAGGGCAGGAAATCCTCCTGCAAGCAAAAACAGTCAAAAGATTCTAAAGTTAAATAAATAAAAGGAGTTCAGACGTCATTTTATCTCAGGGTTACAAAGCTATCAGTTCAGTTTCAAGTGAAAAGTAAAGAAAAGGTCCAAGAGGGGAAGAACCACTTGTAGGAGGAGAGAGAGAAAGGGATAAAGAACTGAATGGATAAAGTGTGACCCGTCTGACCTGGAAAGACTCGTGGTTCAGCAGAGCCAGAGTTGGATCACTGAACTCAGACTCCTCCCCCTCCCAGCTGTTCTCTTCCAGGAAGAGAGGTGGATCCTCCTGGAACTCGTCCAGTTCTCGGAACGTGTCCTCCAGAGTGAAGGATAAGCGCTCTCCCTCTCGTGGGAGAGGATTGTGAGAGTGATAGAGGGACACATTGGGAGAGGAGTGAGAGACAGAGGTATGAGGTGAGAACTGGTATAGGGGTGTCCCACCACTTTTCTCTGAGATGATGCTCTGACGGGCACTTGAAAGAACCTTGTGGTCTGTGAAGAAGACAGATTAAATGGATAAATGGCCAAAAATATAATACACATACATTCTTTTAAAAACTGTTTTATGTGCCACTTTCCCTTATGAAATGTTACCGTGTTTTGGCCGATTGCGGATGTACATGAAATCCGTCTCATCCAGTCTATCTGGAAGCACACAAGGTAAAACGATTTAAGCATCTATTCACCAGATGGGAGTAGAGACGGAAACATTTTTTTTCCCAGAATGAACTCCAAACAATACCCCTATTTACACTTTCCAAACCCATCTCTTTACCACAATCCCAACATTTTCTCTCACTGATAAAACACCTTCATTTCTTCATCAGCACACTAATTGTTTTTTACCTAGCCTGTACACAGAGCTGATGTCAGATGAGAAGAGTCTTTCCAGCAGGCTGCTGTCACTTGGCTCAGAGCTACATGGGTTAACCCGAGCCAGGCTGGCTTTCTCCTCCTCAGTGAGAAAGACCAATTGTCTGTCTCTGTGAGAAGGAAACAAGGGAAGCATTATCATTTTAGTTTTCTCCTGAACCTCATCACTCGCCCTATTCTGTCCAGACTGCAGACACACTAAATGTGAAAACAGTAAACAAGCATGTTTTCCCTTGTTGCGATAAAGTATTTA
The DNA here is from genome assembly GCA_037176975.1 of Arrhamphus sclerolepis. Classification (NCBI taxonomy): domain Eukaryota; kingdom Metazoa; phylum Chordata; class Actinopteri; order Beloniformes; family Hemiramphidae; genus Arrhamphus; species Arrhamphus sclerolepis. The sequence continues at coordinate 12,119,118 of JBAMYA010000002.1, forward strand.
AAAGTGGCAATACTGTGGTTTTCTTTGTTTTATCTACAGTATTGCTGTGATGAATTGCCACCTTAAATGTTAAAAGAGGCCAAAAACACAGTTAATGTATATTGTATTTTGAATTGAATTGAATTGAATTGAATTGAATTGAATTGAATTGAATTGAATTGAATTGAATTGTGGCCATTTGGTGACCACTGGTCTAAAGCAGATGTTTGTGACTATGCAGCAGGGTAAGAGTATGCTTTCTTTCCTGATGGATCTACTTCTTAAGGAGCATTTTTGCTTTTGTTTCCCAGATGTCACCAAAGAAATGTCTTTTTGCTTCTGAGGGAAAGTTGGCTGACCGTGACTGCCAAAAGGAGTTTATCAACAACATCATTAGCTCTTCTGTGTCTTGGCTCCAAATGTTTTCTTGCTCATTTGGCATTTTACCAATCTTCCTACTTCTTCACTTATTAATATTAATATACTTATTAATTTACAAAAAATATACATCTATAGTTTGGTAGAGACTGAAAGATGGTATAATCTGTTACACAGTAGCAGGTAATGACTACATTATCAACTGAGCAGAGATGTCAAGCTATAATGTTGTTTGAACATATATGGAATGATTCAAGGTTTTGGCTTCATTTACAGGAAATGTGGAAAAATACACCATGATGACATGTTGACATATGAAAAACTAATGAGTCTAACCCCACCCCACCCCCATTTGAGCTGTGTGCATTCATCAAGTCATTAATGTCAAGGAATTCAGCCCATCCCAAAACACAAGATGAACGTCATTTGGCCACTTTAAAGATTAAAGTATACACACTGAAAGAGGAACTTGGGTTAAGAAACTAATTAAAGTTTCTCACAGGGGTACGGTGTTCAGAGGTTTGACGTGGGCTCTGTGTACAAAGCCAGTGTGTCCTGTGGAAGTGTGCCTTCCGATGAAAACACTCAGGCCTCGGAGCAGCAGACCCTGAATCTCCACAATGTCACCTTGGCTCAGCTGGAGCTCATCCGGCCCCCCCGGACTGTAGTCCATTACCGCTACGCATGAACCCATCACTGAGGGATTTGATAAGGAGAAAAAGGATGAGGGCAAAAAGTGATGTTCTAGAATATAAAGATATGTTTTAATTTGTAAGGAAATGTTTGGTTTGTGCAGATCCAAGATACTTGGATCCAAGAAAATCACAATTTGTTACAATATGTTTATACTTTGTGTTAACAATTTCATAATGTGCACAACAGCATTACCGATAGAGTGCTCAAATTGTTCCTTTTCTACAGGTGAGCATCCAGCATGACCTGGATACTTCCTCAGGAACCACCTGACCAAACAAGAAGTACATCTTAGCAAAACTATGCCAAATGCTGTGTAGCATGTTCATTAACTTCCCCTGCTGCTTTGTTCATTTAGCCTAGTGCTTACAGCCTCAATTACATGGAGACTGAAGTGGCTAATTTAAGGAGCTTGCATGGATACTCACTGATAAAAGGGGTAAGGCAGCGGCTGCATAGCGCTAACCGGCACCAAGCCATGGCTCCCTGTGGAGAGCATGGTGCCCTCCCACATGTTGTCCTGGCCCGTGTCCCTCACCATCAGCAAGTCGTTCTTTTTGAACAACAGCTGCTCTTCTTCTTCCCCATCTTGCTCATTTCTACTGAACAGCGCCTTAGCAAAGAAGGATCCTGCAATGACAAGGGCAGCTGCTGCAGATATGCACACATAAATAAAATATGGCCTCTATATATGAAAATGTACAACACATTGCAATTAGTGAGTGTTTTTGATTTTGATAAAAAGCCACTGATCAGCACAATTTCTTCAGTAAGGCTACTGTGCCCTCATTCAGTCACATACAAACACTCATTGATGGATGTTTTTTTGTATTCCCTCTATTAAGTTAATGTAATTTTCATCACTATTTGCCAGCTCTGCAGTCCTGTTATTTGTTCCATAAAGCTTTTTGCCTGGGTGAATAGTAGCAGCATCTACATCTAGCAGGTAGAAGTGAATCAATATGCCTTGATGGAGAAACTGTTGGAATCTTTTAGTCTCAGGAAATACTGACTAATTGTGTAATCAATTTGAAAAGCAGATCAAAAGCTGGTGTCATGATCTATGACACCGAACAGTGCAATTTACAAAATGTTTGTTTAGAAGTCTTTCAGAAAAACATGCGTTTTTTTTCATCATTAACTATCATTCCTTTAAATGAATGGGCACTGTAAATCTACTGACCCTCTTGGAGTAGAAGTCCCAGGTAGAGGGTGGCCAGATGTTCCTCATCCACGGTGACATTGATCTCCAAGTCACGAAGCAGCTCTTGGTCCAGCCAGAAAGACTGATCACACAGGAAGTTCTCCAAGCAACGGGCCACAAAGCCTGGAACACAGTCAACTCTGCTTCAAGTAATACTAATTATATTAAAGCTAGTTGCACTATTACTGACAATAAATCAGCACAATCATTGATTATAAGGATGAAAAGCATTGAAATGAAACAATTTCCAGCAAAGGGAGTCATATAATAGAAACAGAAACCTCAGAGCCAACCACATTAAAGTGTAAGTCATCCTACCTAATGACAGGTAAGTTGAAAACTTCCAGATCTCCTCCACAGTCTTGAATGTGAGTACAAAGCTATCCTTTTCAGCATGTACAGAAACCAAACGTGCAGACAAGTCCTGCAGGAACAAAACCTCACTTTACTGCAACAGAACTTTCATTCAAGTGTTTTAAGGACACAAAACAGAATGATTTATCACATTGGATCAAGTTGACTCATTATATGTTCATTATCATAGCATAACACTTCAAATCTGATGACTGCTCTCACTTTAAACAACTGTGCGACATCTTTGCTGTTGCTCTCCACCACTCTCAGTCGTGTACGTAGTGACTCCTGTAAGACTCGATCAGGATCCTCCTGAGATCGTCTCCGCCCAGTGAACAGCAGAACAATTTCTAGGCAAATTCAAATTATCCCTTGTAGTGGAATAAGTGTACAGTATGGCATACAAACACATCCAAACCAAACGAGCCCAGGAAGGAAAGTCACATCCAGTCATTTGTATATTCATAAAACATAAAATGTAGTTGTTTTTTTCTCTTTGTAGTCACCAAATAAGAAGAGGGGAAACATGCAAACTGAAACAGATTTGAATTTTTTTGTTCTCTAATAACAGGAAAGACAAAACTTTCAATAGTTTATTAAAGATGTTCTATGAGGGCTTTTATTTCAGAGAAGCTTTGTGAGCAAAACGTGAGTCCCTGGAGGAATAACAAAGCTATTAGGCCTTTTACTGGACTCTCAGTGTGGCAATTTAAATCCATTTCAGAGGAAGAACCTGGGGGAATGTGATGTATGAAGCCAAATTGCTGATTGAATAAAACATTAGTAGACAGGCAGGAGGCGCTTCATCAGTATGCATGAAAATAATGTCCATCGGAAATGCCTTAGTTCATAAAGCAGATCTAGTTAGACATGCTCATGTGAAAACTAGTTTAATATGGTGCAGCAAAAGGTAATAAATTAAGAGTATTGACCAGTCAGCAGTCTACGAGTGTATGCATTTTAGTAAGATGCTATTTCCCTGCAGAGGCCAGCTACTTATCTGGGCAATAATAAGCTTGCACTAGTTACTGAGCTGCTGGTGGTGGCCAAAGAGACCTGGGCGGTAACTCATGCGTCAAAGGCAGCTCTCCATTAAATGATCTATTGTTTAGCATTGGCATGGTGAGGCTGGCTTTCAGCATATTTCTGCTGGCTTTTTCTGGGGCTTTCAATTCTCAGCATATTCAGTGCTCGATCCTTGAATGTATAACCCACACAGTCTGTTTTTTTTTCCCCTGCAACACATTTATGTTTTCCCACTCAGTGAAAAACTCAACTCAGCTCAAGGCTGATTACACTGACTGACACCACAGTTTGGTCACTGCTTTTAGCTACTTTTCAGACCTCTTAAGTCATTTTTTTGCAATGACAACTTTAAGAATAAATGTTTTCTCACAAAAGAAGTTAAAAAAAAGAAGCAAGGGGAGAACAGCTTTATCGGGAAAGCAGTTGTATTAAAATACAGTATGCAAGCACAGAGAATAAGGGACAAAGCAGACAGATATAAAGGTCTGACACAAAGCAAATACAAAATACAAACTCAGTATGAATGCATATTTATATGAACACTGAGTTTGTCTATTTATTTGAGAATGTTTTACTGAGATCAAACATGCTGCTTGCAAGAGATTGTTTGAAGCAGTCAGTTCGAATTCATGATTGCAGCTAAAGACTGCAGAAACAGTCTATAGTTGGTGGCCGGGGCACTTTGCATGTCCTGTCACAAAATTAAATAAATAAATAAATAAATAACAAGACAAACCAAATAAGCAGCTAATCTCAATAGGTTTTAGAGGACCAAAGCTGTAGACAAGTGGATTTTCAGATTCAGCAGGCTGGTCCCCAGCCTCAACATGTTAATGCAGAGATGCAGCAACAGACTGTCAGCTGCTCACACGAGTTACTGTCTGTTTCATAGTCGGCTGGTGAGATTTGTAGGGCATTGTGAGATCGGTGGAGATGAGATCAGAGAGAATTATCCAGCCTCCCCGTTTTCATCCCCAGCCCACTTTACATCCTGGGCAGCTCAAAGTTGGAAAACTGTTTCCTAAAAAGCCCCCCCCCCACTTAGGGAACAGTGGACTGACATGGAGTTGAGATGCGTTGCTGGGTCAGTGGGCAAGTGGGTAAACTTCAGAAACACACCTAGAAAAAATTATATGCATTGTCATATTAAAAGTTAAAGTGTAGAAATGGTTAAATAGAAGTGTTAGTTTTCGGCATCTGACATGATCTTGCGTATGTCAAAAAAGTGTCTTTGTAAATGTATTTTTTTCAACAAGTCAAATTTTGATACATTTAGGAATTTTTCCTAGACCAGGTCCATCCTCACTGGCCCGCTATAAGATGCTTACGGCACCTCCTAAAACTGGCCTCTATGAAAGGACGTGTAAAGACGTTTAAAGGGTTTAAAAGATTACTTTTATACTGCAATCCTGCGTTTTTACTGAAATATATTGCACACATTTTAATGAGACAACAAGAAAAAGAAAGTTGGTAACTACAAGTAGTCTCTATAACCTCTGCCAATTTTTCAATCATTTTGATTAAGTCATTTTTATTGCACCATAGTTTTGATAAAACACAAATGAGTAAGCTGAAGTCATAATGAGCTGTACCTGAAGAGAATTTTTCTCCTAAAGAAACAGTACTCCCTCTAAGGAAGGCCTCTTTCTTCTTCCAGTAACTGTCATGCTCCACTGTTCCTTCACCTGATTCCCCAACTGGACCGTCCTCCTCCTCACCTGCTCAAGGAAGAAGGAAGAAAAGTGGGAAGGGAAATGGCTGCTGCCAGGTTTGGATTATTTTCTGCTGCAATTCAAGGCCAAAAAGAGAACGTGACATATAAATGTTAATCCACTGTTGCTGGAACAGAAGTTTGTGTCTCAGTAAAACTGAGGAGTTTTATGTGGAAACTACTTTATCAAGATGACCATCGGAAAGAACTGTTTAAACAGGATTCAGTGACAACACACGTCCCAGACTGGCTTGAAGATTAAACTGATAATTCTGCCAGTGGACACAAGAAAGTAATTACTGCCTGACATTTAAAAATCAATATCTGTGATTATTTTAGAGAGTTGCTCATATAAAAGTGAGCAGTGGTGACATACTGATACACCTCTTTCAATTATTTTGCTATTGCCATGCCAGGTTAATACTGTAACAGTTTATACAGCACTGTTACTCAGAGCTGTAGAGGCATTTGCAATTTTTATGTACAAACCATTTTCACAGTTTATCTGTCTACACTTGCTATGTCAAAACACTCATCCTAAACCACATCTTTTTACTTTAAGCAATGTTGCCAGTCCTTAAACAGGGTTTAAGACCTTAAAACTATATTTTCTCTTTGTAATATTACGGTGATGCACTTCCTCTGGGTTGTTCCATTGTGCAGGGAGGGTATGCCAAAGACTTCCTCAGTTTGTGACCAGAGGGAAAGCAGCGCTGCTCTGTCTCACATGAATCTCATGAGTTGTTGTTAGTCCAAACTAACACAGGACTTTATTATAACTAACAACACCATTCAGAGGATCAGCTGTTCCTCGCAAAATGGATAGCATACCTTGAGTCATGATGTCATTTCCTGAGAAGTGTTCGTTTGCTCCCCCA
>JBAMYA010000002.1:12125636-12135643 GCA_037176975.1 Arrhamphus sclerolepis
ACAAAGTGACGGGTCGGGACATGGAGTAAATGACACCGCTGCTCCTCCATGTTACGACGTGTTTATGCATGTTGTTTTTGTCAGGGAGCAGCTGTCAGGTATTCCACAGAGATTTTGGGAAGTTATTCTATTCTTAATTAGATGATCCCAATAAGATCTTTCTGTAGATGGAAGAAGACATAATGGTTTATATTAAGAGGTTATTTTAGTCACTGTTGTCAGTCTAACTCTCTCCAGTCTTCAACTAAAGGAAACTCATCATTTCCTGGCTGTAGCTTAACCATACAGATATCTTTTCACCAGAGCAAGAAAAAAAAAGAAAAGAAAGTGTAAAATATTTAAAAATAAACAAACAAAAAATATTGGTTTAATTGAAACCGTTCTCTGGAAAGGGGAAGTGTTAAACATCAGTGGGGAAGACTGTTGCAGCCATTCATATTAAAAAGGGAAGAGCTGTTGGTTAGTTCGAGGAGTCGTCAGGGGCGTACAGTGATGAACACACACGAGTCTGGTATACGCATACACACAGCTGCACGCACAGAAAAACTATCAGCTGCCCCGCGACTGACTCCTCACAACACATCCATGTCAGTACAGTCACACAACCAGACCAATAGGAATTCCTGTTAATCAAATACTAACAAAAAAAACACAAAAGTTTTGATTAGACTGTCTTGTCTTTTGTTTTGACATGCGTTGTCAGTGCATAACCACACAAGAACATTATAGTACTGATGCGAAGCATTCACACTAAGACAATGGGGAGCCACACAATGTGCAACATGACATTATACCAAAGAGGACAACAGCCTATTCTTTCAATCAGAGCACAGTTAGCACCAACAGGACTGCTTGAGTCATTACAAACAGAGTCATGCTGCTACAGGGCAAGAACACACCATGCTCGTTTTACCTTCTTGGCTAAATGTGTTACCCATGTTGTATATTGATCTATGTGCCTGGCTATGACAGTGGAACACAGAGACCAACCTGTGAAGGAGGAAAGGCAGGCTTTGATGAGCGGTCGGCAGCAGGAGGAGCTGAGGAGTGGTCTGCAGCAGCAAGACGCCATCTGGCCCAAGAGTCGGCAGCTCCCAGAGATCAATGCCATCCCATCAGTTTCCCTCAGCCTCTTTAACAACAACTCACTCTCTTCCTTTCTGTTGCATGAGCCAAGGCTCCCTTCCTTTTTCTGTGGTCCCCTTCCTGCCTTGCTAACTATGTCCCTCTACCAGTTTGTATTAGCAGGATCTGACTCCACTGTCCCACTCCAAGCTTTATCCTGTCCTTACCTCTATCTGTCTGAGACTGCTTCTCTTTGTAATATTTCTGTTTCTTGCTGTCTCCATCTTCCTCCTCCCACTATTCCCTCTCTCACTGCTCAATAGCTGCCCAGCCAGTCAGTGAATGCACAAAGCACTCTCTGCAATTGGTATGAGTGTGTGTGTGTGTGTGTGTGGCAGGGGGGTGCCTGAGAGACTTTCCCTATGCCTCATCTGTGTGTGCGGTGAAAATATGTACAGAATGTGTGTCACTGAGACACTGAGTTTGTCTTTTGCTTTTGCTGCTGGGATAATGTACTGCTGACCTGTTGTAAGGCAATGCCACAGGAAGGCAGCCTGCAAGGTCGCAGCAAAGTGGGGGTGAGAGTCGCCTGATGTCACAGACTCAAGATCACTTATTCCACAATGATGATGAAGCTCATGGAGGTTTGGACCTTTCGCAGTCATGATACAGACATCAAAGGGGAGAGTGTGCGCTACTAAAAGTCCTGCCATGTGAACATCAAAATCCTTGACCCTATGTGACCCATTACAGCTGTGAAGGAAATAGTCCCTGCAATACAATACATGATGGGTCCATACAGGATGGGAATTTCTCATAATATTGCTATCATGATCTTTTCTTTAACATACAAATCTGATATGATAACAATCACTGCGTTAAAGCTCCTGTGACATTGTGGGCAGTATGGTTTTCTTGATTCAGGCATTAATTACATACTATAGATTACTCACCTTTGGCGAATTATTATCACACTTATTTTTTATCAATTTTGCCAGAAGTGAGCTGGGATAGGCTCCAGAAGACCCCCGTGACTCTGTACTGGAAATAGTGGGTATAAATGATAGATGGATGGATTTTCTATCAAGCATTTTTTTCCAATTTATTTATTTCTATTTATTAGGCCACATGAGGGCAGCGTTAACAAGATATGTATGTAAGAATTTCATATCATAACACTATTGGTTTAAAATTAAACCAAATATTTCTTTTCTTCCCTCTTAAGATTTGATCAAGCAGTCTTGATCATCTGTAAGTCTTAAGAAAATACTGGGGTATTTGACTGATAAAGCTAACATTGGACTAATTGTCTGCTTGGCCAAAGATGAGGGGCCCAAATGCAGGATGGTGATTTTTTTTTTCCAAGATTTTGTGGCTCTAGTTGACAGTGTTCAGAAAGTAAAGGAGGGCAGAGGAAAAGAGGAGGATGATAGCAACAAATGCAGCAAAGGACCACAGGCTGGAAATGAAATCTGATTTTGCTGCAAGAACCTCCGTACATAATAGCTGATACTTTCATTATAAGTCTGAGGTCTTACAGGGAAGCGTTGCCAGGCACATCAGGCAAGAAGCTGGTGTAACAAAAGATCACACAGGCCATCACAGCAATCCATTGCATTCTGCATATTGATTTGGCGTAGGTTTGGCATTTATCTGGGTTAGGAACCAGCACTATGAGTGGCTGGGATACTGTAGGGATTGTGGGGCTCAGTGTCAGCTGTGACATGGTTTGGATTAATCCAGCAACCTTCCAGTTGGACAGTTACCTGCTTGTCTTACTGTGCCATGGCCACCACCCCCCAACAGCATGATGATGACATGACATAAATGACATAAACACAAAATATGAAAATACATTGGGAATAAAAGCAAAATAAGTGAAAGCTACTCTGCATGAAGCATCAACCTGGCAACTACTGGATGAGTAAAAAGATGTTTATGAAGTGAGTGGCTTTTTGCTCCCAGAAGTAAGAATTTCTCAAATTAAGTCAAATAAATTGAAACTTTAATCTAGTTTGCAAATTTTCTGGTACATAAACCTATATTCGGTGTTGGTACATTTTTTCAGAAAACCTAACAGACTCAAAATATTGTACGTTGAACTCCATAGCTACAACTTTTAAAATCTATTAGAGTTGGTTCATGGCATATGGATACTATCAAATGTACAATAAACATTTAATAAAGAAGGAAAGTGAAAATGGCTTCAGCTGACTTCTGTCAGCTGTGACTGCATGCAAGCAAGGTCCAGTGATTGAAATCAAATACCTAAAGTTTCTTCCTTGTCTCTGCCCAGATCACTGCCCTACCCTGGAATACTGGAGGCCACGAGGCTGATATCCTTGTCTGAGATCAGCGTGTTTATCTTGTTTATGTGACAGCTGAATGGTCATGGTTTAATTTATGCATGTGTATCTTGTGAGGCAGAAAGCAGTAAACAGACTGAAGGTGTGTCAGAGCATATCTTTCGACTCTTCAGGCTTCCCTGCTGATTTCTCGGAGTGAAACAGATGTCTAATTTAATAATCACAGATTTCTCAACGCTGACATGTGCAGTCACATGTACAGGCCTTTGTTTGCACCAAAAGTTGCAAGGGTGAGTAGCTATGTGGTCATTGACAAACACTTTGAATCATATAGACCGTGGACAAAACAATACAATCTCTTCCCTTGTGATGCTGTACAAATCACCATGTCCTCTTCACTGAGCACCTGTGGATCTCACTATTGTTTCCTAGCAGCTGCAGCATCGAAGGCCTCCCTCATCTGGAGCGTGGCACACTCCAGCATAACTTTCCTGAAGTCTCTTACAAGCAATGCTTATGATTCCACATTTGTTAAGCCACAGGCACACTATGTGCTGCCTTTGATTACAGGGGTTGACGAGCTAATGATCACATACCATAAGTGACCCTACAACCTCCACACAGTCTGAAACCGCAACGAGCTTCACTACAATTGTGACACTCGGTGGTCCATGACAATAAGGTTCAACCAAATGAGAAACATATGGTGTCAGCATTGGCTGGCTGTGTACAAATGTGGTTGTTTGAGGTATTTGTATCTCAACGTGTGTGTACAAGATGTGTTTGTGGATTGAGAATATGTGGAAGAAGAGTAAGCAGATCGTAATATGAGACAGGGGTTGTGGGCTCTAAGTTTAGACTAGCCCCCTGTCAGCTCACTCACATGTCTGTGTGTCTGAGACAGAGCACCCTGCAGGGATATTCCCACTCTGCTGCACATTACTACATATTTGCTACTCTGAAACAAACACTGAGTAAGTATAACTGAGACATTATAAGCCTTTCTATTCTCCACAACCTGACTTCTTTTTTTTGTCTATCCAAAAAAAAACAGAGACACACAAATACTTAAGACTGTCCTTTACTGTATAAAGGACAACCTGGAGTCTTCAGGTTGTCTGGAGATGTTTTGTACATATACCTATATTATGACATTTCTGATCTGAGAAAAACAAGGAACCAAAAGCACTATCTGACAATCAATGCCTATCGCAACATTTACTGTTTATTCCACATTGCGCAGAATGACAGAAACTTTATAGCTGTGTGCCAAAGTACAAAGTACAGTCGTGCTTTGCTAAGAAGCAGCAAGTTTTAGGCAGAGTGGGGTTTTTAGACATTCAAACCAGAAAGGAAAAACTCTTACCTCTGCGTCACTGCCAGCTATTCCCTCTTAATTCATTCCTCTTCTGCTTGGTTGAGAGTCTGTGAATCTCCATGTCTCTTTGCAAGTATGCATGTGGTTTCACCATGTAACTGGCAAACTTCATTTCAGGGCAGCTCCTGAAACTCCTGCCATCCCCCCACCTCCTGTCAGAGGAACAGGGGAGCAAAAAAAAAGAGAGAAAGTGAGAATGTGCTCGTCTCTGTGTGTTTGTGCTTCGGAGGCTATCAAAGACAGCATGTCACTGACTGAGGAAGTTTTGAGCTGTAACTCCTCCCATCTTTTCTATGGGAGGATGGTACAGCCTCCCTTCTCTCCCTCACCCTGATCCTTCTCACACACACAGACACACACACACACATGCACTTCCCCTCTCTGTCAAAAACTGGAAATGTGAGCCAGTAGGACTGAACCAGTGAAGGGTCAGATTATAAAAAATCATTTCAATGCACCACCCACCTCCATTTATAGACACTAAAGCAATGAACTACAGTCCATTTCCTCATTCTGTAGCACCAGTCATACCAGCTTGGTCTGATTTACCTCTGGCAATGACAGCAGATTACTGACACATGCAATCAGCTGGTATGTACTATTGTTAAGTTCCTGTGTTCATTCCAGAGATGAAATGCATTGACACACACACCTGCCTGTCAAGCTACACACACTTACCAGCATTGCACAAAATGAACCATAACGTATGAAAATCAGGGTTTGCCACTGTGCGTATGACATAAAAATCATGTGATAATTATTTTAAAATTGACTATTTTATTTTATTCAAACATGAGATGAACTGTTGAACCATGTATCTCTACCTCCCATCTCGCCGTAACAAAGTCACCCTGAATACCAGCCCAGCTCTGGACATGTGATCATGTGAGCATGCAATTGGTTGTGCAAAGCTGCGGGACATGGCCCATTTATTCTGCTCAATTTACAGACGCGTGTATGTGTGTGTGTGTGTGTTTTTCTGCAAGGTGAAAAGAGAGAGACAGGCGCAGTGTGGGTTTATTAAATAGCAACAAATTACAAATAGGAATGGGTGGAGATTGCAATGTAGCATTACAAGGTGCTTTGGAAATTGTGAGCATGTGTGCCTCTATGTGTTTGTGTGTACTTTCCTCTGGCTGTGTAGCTGAACAAAGGGCAAGTGAGACTTAGTGAAGAATGTAGTATATTGCTGACCAGGATCCCTGATAGAGGACACATGACCTCAGTGTGACAAACAAAAGGGATATTACCTCCAACAGAAGAACCCACAGTGAATGATTAGATCAAAACAATGTAATCATGCATTAGAATTGCAACAAAAATCAAAATCATGTCCCTGTCATGTGCTCAGCAGCTCGCACAAAGCATCATTTGTGCTGATAGTGACTGTTTTATGCAGCACTGCACATTTAAGGGGACAGTTCCCACAAGCAGGAAAGGCGTGATGCAACAGCGTTCAGGTTTTTTCCAGCAGGGACATGCGTTACTGTCGGATACGGGCTTCTGGAGCCTTTTTAAGGGCAGAAGCAAAACTTTGTTGACCTGACAGCCTCCTGCTCCGCTGCCTTCAGTGCACAGGAAGGCCAGCTTCCTGTTTTTCTCCCCCATCAGTTTAGAGGACAAAAGCACAATGTAGGATTGACACAGGAGCACAATCAGCACCCGGCACACATCAGGCCCTGAGAGCACCCGCCACACTGAGACACCCACACTCACCGCCACCACCACACACACCCAGGTGAAGCTGGTTCATTTCTGGAAATCATTATCTTATCAGCACTGACCTGAGCCAAGCCTGTAAACAATAAAGATGTGTTGTGTTTTGCTTTTTAATTTACATTTTAAACAGTGACCCAAAACCTGATATGTGCAACCTTCGCTGGCTGGACAGAAAAATGATCTTCAACACACTGACAAATATGGGAGATAACATTGGGTACAACTAGCTCCAGAGCTAAAAAAGTAAAAGATTGTGCAGGGCAGCAGAAAGAGAAAGAGACGCCTCTCATATCCCACCATTGTCCTGCTTCCTTCAGACTTCGGAACCGGAGCTTCCTCTGGACACAGGGACGGAGCAGTTGGTTAACTTAATGAAAACAGAGCACACTCAGCTCACTAAAAGAACACACACCAATACAAGAAAAGCAACTGATTTCACCCTTCATTATGGATGTTTTGGGTATTTAATGTTCATTTGATCTGATAGTCTGCAGAGAAAAGTCTTGTGCTACATATTTAAGTGGTAATTCAGCTTATACACACTGTCAGTAGCGTAAAAATACATCCCATATTTGTCATTCGTATCTTACTCAGTTTTAACTACAGTTTGACCTATGTCTCCACTTTGTCAAATAACTGTTTCTATTAAATAGATGATGTTCATTCATCTGCATTGTTTTCCCTGCAGCCTTGAATGCAATAATTAGTCAATCGCTTATGTTGCATTTGACCCAATTCAATTGTTTTTCCCTGACTAACGCTGAGATGGAAACAGTGGATAGGAGTTTCACTCTCAGATGGAGATTTTTCTGCAATGATACCGCTGAGCAAAACAAACAGACCACCAAACCACTGATGCATAACAATTCTGCTTTTAATGCTAAAAGTGAGGTTCCGTTTGCTTGAACTGTGATGTCTGGAAGAACTTCCAGCACAGTCAGCCCGGCCTCCTCTGCAGGATTTCTTCAGTAAGCAATCCAATTAACTAATTTGCTTACGTCACTTTTCCAGAAGAGGGCAGTGTCATAACAGTTTTAGTAACAAACCCAACCCACCACTATAAAAGCATGAATGTGCTCTACAAAGCCTCTAAAAGCCCTTTTGGTAACATATATTTCTTTAAATGGTCTCTTCTTACTAGTAGTCTTAAAAGATGTGTTGTATGAACTGAAATGTTATATTAAATATCAAATGAAATTAACTTGGTACAGGCTTCGAACGCCGTTCATCTCTCCAATCATCACCAAGTGTTATATAAATAAATACGTTAATTAATTAATTTCAGTTGATCAAAAATTATCCTTTCAAACGGACGCTTAAACATGCAATACTTGAGGTTTTATTTCTCCGTACCGCTCACAACAGCCCAGAGTGACGTCGCTCGCAGAGGTCGTTAGTCAAGTTATTTTCACAGCACGAGGACAACCGGAAACAAGGTAATTTAATTTCAAAGTAAAGTCTTCCACGATTTTGAATTGCTTGAGATTTGAAAGTCCATTTAATCTTCGTATACGTTGTATGTAAAGTCATTTCAGTTTCATATAAAACCAACTCATATACCGGGATCTATATTAAAATTTATTGCTGATGATATAGTATGTCGCTTCAGATGTAATACTTTATTATGCTGATCAATAAGATGTGTTTGTTTTTTTTGTTGTTTTTTTGTGGAGAAGATTAAAGGTCTGCTTTTTGTGTGTCTATTTGAAGATTTAAGTTATTTGGCTCCCCTGGTCTTACTTTTTTTTTTTTTTCAAAGTTTTAGCTTAATTACTACTTAGTTTTTAGCCTCTTTAAGATAGCTACAGAAAATCCAGGAACCTGACTCTCATGAACCTAAACAGAATGAGATCTTAATTAATACCACTGAAAATAGTATATTTGTGTGAGATAGTCGCTGTGACTGGTTCTGAGGGATGTCACACTAAATTAGCCATTTTTCGAATGGGTGCCATTTCTGTCCCCAGGACAGGGCTGGCCCAGGCATTTTGAGCCGAGACTGGTCCACCCTGTACTGATGGAAAGATGATGAAGCCTATGAATGAAAACAAACTTTCTTGTGATAGTGCTACTTTCTTGTGACAGTGCTACTTTCTTGCTGCTGTATATAAACTTAAACCTACACCATCCCTCTAGTCCCATTATTCTATACAGTGTACTTAGCAGAAACCAAAAGGCTGCTTGGTCTAGTTAACCTCCTGAACAATGTGCAACATATGATGGGATCCTGAAATTAGGACAGAGAGGAATAGAGGTGAGACATGATTGTCGATGAATATTAAACTGAATAAATGACAGATCTAGTTACATTTTCATAGACTATTTATTCACCACATCAATAAACAGCACAGCAGCGCAGATTACTTCCTCAAACAAGACAACCTTTAACAAGTGAAAGGACACACAGAAAGAAAGGTGAGAAAAAATAACACTTGATGGACTTACTCAGATGATCAAAGTATTGGTATCTTTACTCTAGTAAAATAGTTGAATTGTGTGGTAAAGCAGTAAAGCTGTGTTCAGAGTTAGCAAGCACAACAAACATACACCCAAAAGTGATTACATCTGACCCAGGAGGACTGCAGTTCATCACTCCTTAGCCTACCTACGGGCACCGAGGGTCTCTCCTCCTCCTGCCTTCCCTTCCCCTCATCCACCTGCTGGCCACGTCCACCATGCAGCTGCTTTGGATGCTGCTGCAACTGAAGAAGAAGCTCCGCCATAGCCACCAGCAAACTTTTGTGTTACTTTAACACATTTGGCAACAGGACTTGTCTCTTTTCACCTCCTTTCTGTATTTTGCTGTTCTCCATTTTGTTCTCTTCTCTCTCTGTATGATTGATTGATTGATTGACGGCCACGACCAAAGAGGGTGGGGGCATGGGCTGATCTACCAGTTTTGTGTACCAATAGATATGATAACTGACTAATACCAATTTCTTTCTTTGTTTTTCCTAAACCTTTATTTTAAAGAACAACAGCACAAAGAAAATACAGCAAATCCATAACCAATACCATTACAAATACACAATTAGTCCAAAAAAAGAAAAAAAAAAGAAAGAAAAAGAGACGGGTATGTTCAAAATTACCATTGACCCACCGGGCAAGTGTCCGGTATATCTGATAGCCAGTCCAACTGAGACCCAGGACATTATGTATATAGCCTAAATGAAAATTTACAATAAAATAGATTTTAGTATTGGGCAAGTATCATGGACATTTGTTCAATGCAAATACAAAATATATTCTTCAAAATATTCATAAAAACACATAAGATACAAAAAAAAATAGCTTTTGGTACTCTTTACTGTGAAATGTAACAATCAAAAACTTCAAAAATCATAGTTTTGCTATTTCATCTATTATCTATATATATATAGATATATATATATATATAGATATATATATATATATAAATACACATATGTATAGAGGTATATATAAATACACATATGTATAGAGGTAGATAGATAGATAGATAGATAGATAGATAGATAGATAGATAGATAGACAGACAGACAGACAGACAGACAGACAGA